>CM039606.1:43509144-43668122 GCA_022457205.1 Saccharum spontaneum
CGATGGCTGGGATTGGGCAGTCAACTGATCCAATGATCACCGAACGGCGCGACATAAACGTAGGCCCACGCCGCACCCCAAGGTGCGGGGCCGCGTCCCCGGCACCGGCGAACCTGACACCTCGAGGCACGTGTCCACGGGAGCGCACAACGTCGTCAAAGGAGGGCGGCAGTGTGCTCCAATCTTGAACCTCAACTATTAGTAGGCGCACTATTTTTTTTATCGAATATGCATGAGAGTGCATATTAAAGAAAGGAGTAAGCAATATGCAAGTACAAAGAATGGCCGAAACCGGGATAAGAATCGCTACATTGTTACAGCAACTCCCAAGAACTCGGCAGGCAGTGGCCTATCCTCCTGACGCAATACTCCCTAAGTGTTTCGCCCCGGCCTGCACCCACAGTTCTGCCTGAGCCTTGATGACCTGCAGTAACTCGGCAACCGGAGATGCAGATTCCCTAAAACAGCGGGTGTTGCGTTCCTTCCACAGCTGCCAGGACACCAACGCGAAGAGTGAGTCAAGGCCCTTCCTCTGGCTAGTTTGTAGTCCGGCCCGCATTCGCATCCACCATGACCGCACGGTCGTTGAGGCTGGCGGTAGCGGGCATCCCAAGGCACTACACATGAAGAACCAAACCTCCCTCGAGTACGGGCAACATGTCAGGAGATGGTCAATAGTTTCAGGCGCCTGATCGCACAGATAACACTCCTCTCTTGCCACGAGCCCATGTCTAGCCCGCCGGTCGTTTGTCCAGTGGCGCCTTTTGAATGCTAGCCAAAGGAAGATCTTGACCTTCATGGGTGCCCAGGTCTTCCAGATCAGGGAGTGGCCGCGGAAATGAATGGCTCCGGTGTGCATCATGGTGTAGGCGGATTTGGCGGAGTAAGACCCATCGGGAGTCCATCGCCATATCGTCTGGTCTGGCCGGTCATGAAGCTGAAACTGGGCTGTGGCATTCCAAAGGTCGAGATACTCCGCTGCTGTTGTCGTGTTGAGCCCCCCGAGAAGCTGCGCGTCCAGTTCCTGTCGGTGAGCCCTTGGAGGACGGACATTTGAGCCCTTGTCCTAGCTAGCACCATCAAGAATAGGTTTGGCGCAATGTCTCTCGGTGCCTCGCCATCAATCCAGCGGTCCTCCCAGAATAACACCTTTCTCCCGTCCCCGATGATCATGAAGGTGGAGGCACGGAAGAATGCGTACACCTGCGGGTCGACCTTGATCGGTAGCTGGCTCCATGCACGCTGGCTGTCCGTTTTTTGAAGCCACAGCCATCGTGCCTGGAGAGCGTAACCTGCGAGTTTGAGGTCCACAATCCCCAGCCCGCCCAACTCCTTAGGCTTGCATGCAGTCTCCCAGGCGACCATGCATCGGCCACGCACCGATTCGTCCTTGCCGACCCAGAAGAATTTTCGGCATATTGCATCAATCTCCTTCCTTGCCCACGGTGGAAGGCTGTCAGCCATCATGGAGTAGATGGGCACCGCCCTGAGGACCGATTTGATCCACACGAGCCGACCACTTCGCGCCATGAGTGAACCGTGACATGGTGGCAACTTGCGCGCCACGGACTCCACCAGGGATTGGACTTGTGGCTTTGGAATTTTTTTTGTACTGAGAGGCAGGCCTATGTAGCGGATAGAAAAGTGCTGGACATGGCAGCCAAGGATGTTCACGATCTCGTCCAGCACATGGTCAGCCCCATAGATGGGCGTGACAGAGCATTTGGCAAGGTTGGTCTGAAGACCCGTGGCCTCTCCAAAGATTGCTAGGATCTCCTTGACTGCCACTGCATCCTGCACCGAGGGCCGGATGAACACTAGATAACACAAACCCGGCAGCTTGTTGTGTACAATTTCATCGGCCTCAAGAAACATTGCCCCCCCGGAAGGCATACATTGGGCTCTGGAATGAACAGAATCTTCTCATCTGGAATGAAGCGCGGATGCAGACACCACGCAGCTACAAAGAATTCTCGATCGTCATCTTCCGGGGACAGCCACGGTGGTGCTACCTCCAGCCGGGCACAGGCTGTACCCAGTATCCTCTGCGCGACGTCCAGAGACCGGGCATGCAGAGGAACACGGCTTATTCCCACTAATACCCTGTAGTGGAAAGAATCCGCGGATGCCAACGACGTCCGTCGCCATGGGTGCCATATTAGACGGAAAGGGGGCTCCTGGACCACCGTATGCAACACCCTTTCCACGTCTTTGTGTCGTGAGAACCTGACAACGAAGTCCTCCGAGTCATGCTTCCGGACCGAGACTGAATCCGCATCAATGCCGAAATTTGTGGCTAGGTAGGCGAGGACCATCGTGGGGGACACCGCGGGCCTGGTGCCCGCGACGACGGCCACCAGGGCTAACCGCAGGTCCGCTTCCGCTGCCTCGAGCTCTGGTGAGCGAGGCACGACGATCATGTCCCTGCGTCGCGATGTGCGACCATCACTACCGAATTGGTCCAACTTGGCAGCAACTCCCAGAGTTCCTCCCTGCGCAGCTGCAGCAACGTTCAGACCATCATGTGCAGTGTTGTATGGGCGCCCGTACCGCCACGCGACGCGGCCGGTTCGCCCCCATCGCCATTCCTGACTGGGGCGTCTGCAGTTGCCCCCAGTGCTGCTGGCTGTGGAGAGGGCGCACAGCAGCGGGGTATCCATGTGGACCGCCCCGTGGAAACGGACCCCCCCGAGATCGTGTCGTCGGAGTGAGCCGGCCGCCGGCGCGCCGTGAAGGGTTCGCGGCGTGGCACGGCAAGGCGATGACCCCCCTCCAGTCTTGGGAACGGCGTCTCTTCCCGGTAGTAGGCCTCCCCGTTGATATCTCGGGGAAGGGGCAGTCCCTCCATCGATGGCACTCACTACCACAATTGAGACATCGCGAACGATTGACGCATTGTGCTTTGACATGATCTTCCCCCATACAATTGAAATATTTTCCAACAAGGTTGGGCGACACATGCTTGGATTGACGACGGGGTGCGCCTACGCCAACGACGATGGCTTTGGACCTGGTAGAAACCATCTTCATCTGCAGCACCAGTGGTCCGCGCAGGATGGGCGACTGGAGGTGATGGGCGGCGGTCATGAGCGACGTTGGGGCGAGAGGCCTGCGAAGGGCCTACAATCGCCGGGTGGGAACGACATGCCGCAGCCATGAAGCCGTTCGTGTTCCTCCTGCGACGACGTCGACGCGGCCGGCGCTGGCGACCGGCGTTAGGCGCCACTGCCTTCCCCTTCCCTTCCTCAGGCGGGGGCTCGGTCTCCGAATCATAGGAGGCCTCGGAATCGGAGAAGGATAGCCGCTCACCGAGATCCATCCACGAGGCCGCCGGAGAACCATAGAACGGCGGGGCATCAGGGTTGAGCCCGGCCGCAGCAGGGCTGATCCGCGCTGAGGTGCCATGGAAGGGGGGCGC
Source organism: Saccharum spontaneum (assembly GCA_022457205.1). Lineage (NCBI taxonomy): Eukaryota > Viridiplantae > Streptophyta > Magnoliopsida > Poales > Poaceae > Saccharum > Saccharum spontaneum. Next base: position 43,512,563 of record CM039606.1, read on the forward strand.
ATCTGGGTTGAGGCCCGGTGATGTGGCCTGCTCCTCCTCCTCTACCTCGTCGGCCCACGTGCGCCTGGAAGAAGATCCGCGCTCCATGCTTGGAGTGCCACCGGAGTGAGCTCGGATCTGAGGAGCGGGCACTCCCAGAAGCAGGGCACCCGCAAGCGCTTGCGTCCAGGAAAGGGAGTGGCCACCCACTGCAGTCGCGCGGCAAGGGACAGGCGACGACGGGGGTGGGGTTGGGGCGTGGGGCTGCACGAGCTGCCCAGCTCAGATCTGAGCTAGGAGAGGTTCGGAGCGGGGAAGGATGGGGGCACGCCTGGGCAGGGATGGCCCAGGTCGTGGATCTATGGGCGGCGGTGCCTGACGTGGCAGCCAGCGCGAGGGCTGTGGACACCGGGGGCCATCCAGGCCCCGGCGTGGGGGGCGTTGCCGTCAGAGGATTTTAGTCGTCGACAAAGCTACTTCACTCGGTTAGAAGAGAGATGTTCCAACTTCCAACTTTAAAAAGACTTTTTGATCAAGAATTTAGAAAAATGTAGGATCCAGAAAAAGTAGGATTCGAGTAGTCCTAACTTTTTTTAAATAACAGTACAAATATAAATATTCACACATATATGCACACCCACTCATATGAACATACGCCTACACACTCTATCATAATGAGTAACTCCGAAAGACTAAAACTAAGTCGGTAGACCTCGAGATTGACAAAGTAGGCATATGCGTCTCACTATCCACAAACACATCGCGTTAAGCCTAAAATAAATATAGAAAAACATAAGCACCCGTGTTAAGTCGAGAATTTAACCTGAACTACACTCAGTTCATCTCCTAACTTCTTGAATCGTGTAGAACGGGAAGCTACAGAAATTATTACTTCATGAAGTGTTTGGTGTAGCATATATAGAAAAAGCGAAGGAATTTTAGAGTTAGATGTTCCTTTGCAAGATAGAGTTAAGTGGTTAGATAAATCAAGTAGCTCAGGAATCACTTTTTTCCCTATAAAGTTCCTTTGTTCCAAGGAGCTTAAAATAAGATATAATCTTCACAACATACATGTGTTTATTCCATAAAACATGTTTTTTAAAAAACAAAATTAGAAAATGTAGAGCTAAGTGGTTAAATAAATCCAATCGTTCAGAAATTTGAGTTAGACATAAACAAGATTAGGTTTCAATATCTTAGGAGAGAGACAGAACTTCTATAGGACTTCCTAGAAGGTTTGACCTTTACAAAACCTGCAAAATACGGAATAACAATAATATCAAAGAAGAAAAGACTGACATTGACGGCATTCATTTCTTTTTCCTCGTTATAATGGTTGGCAAAATGGGCCTGGCGCGAGTATATAAGTGGCCAGGCAGACGCAAATGGCAAATAGATTAGAATCCACCATTATTTCCTTTCCTTTATCTCAAGGCCGAAGCAAGATTCATGCACCCATGCTAATGTGGCCCAGTATTGCATAGGCACTTGATAGGCCTATATTATGTGGGCTTTGCTAAAGTTGGTTGGAGATGCATACAGCACCAATGGTACATACTACGTGCAATTTTTCCGAAGGCTATGTCGCTTCGTTTTGCCTGGTTTGTGAGCTTTCTTCTTGGGCAGGTTCATAGCCAGGCCGCGTTCACTTGCTACAGTATCCTAAAATATTTCCTCTTCCACCTATCACATCAAATCTTTAAACGCATGCATAAAACATTAAATGTAGGTAAAAAAAAACTAATTGCATAGTTTGTCTGTAAAGTTCGAGACGAATCTTTTGAGTCTAATTAATCCATGGTTGGACAAATTTTACCAAATAACAACGAAAAGTGCTACAGTAACTTTTCACCCCAACTTTTTCATCTAAACACACCCCCAGTTGACGTTTTGCGAAGATAAAGCAGAACACAGTGATGTTGGTCAGGACCCAGGAGTGAAAGAGTGGTCTTTTTAGGGCAGGATGACTAGAATAGTTTTATGATATTAATTATAGTGCTAAGTGAGCAAAATGGTAATATAGCATTATAATTAAGGAATGGAGAAAAGAAAATGGTTTACACAAAACTATGCGTACAGGGAAACCAAGATAGAAAATTATGTGATAGGAAAAACAAGATAGAAAAAAAGTATGTGATAGGTCAATGATATGAGAGAAAGACAATAGATTGGATGAATTTTTTATATATAAATATCTATTGACAATATAGTTTTTATCTATAGTATCTTTGTGAATCATGACATGTCAAGTACTCAAGTATAAATCGGAGATTAGATTTGTGATCGCTGAAGCAACGGAACTCGCCCTGCTCCTAAGCGAGTGGAAGATAGTTCATGTAAAGAGAGATTGTAACAAGTAGCAAATGCTTTAGCTAGACAAAACATTCGGCAATTTGGTTGGGACAAGCACCTGCGTCTAGCATCTCATCAATACTGATTGTACTAACAATCATGTATAGTTCATACAACTCTCTCTTTACTCGAAAAAAAATACAAACTGCAAAAAGTACAGCACCTGCTATTTCTTGTTGAAAAGGAGTAGCCCAAATGGACACAACTTTTGTTTTCGTGGTACAGTAGCCTGATAGGACCATCTTGATATTTTCATCTTTGTACGTACGTCTAATATTGAAATCTGGGTATGAACTCTGAAAGCAAAATTGATGAATTCAGTATACGCACTAATAAGCAATCCATACGGCCCATGCCTTGAGATTACAAGCAACAAGCCAACAAATAATGATGCAACGCTATCAATCTTGTCAACTCTGCACAGTGAAGCTCTGGAGTAAACAAGCCAATCTTGTCAGTCCATACGCACTAATCAAATGCCGAAGCAAGCCATGATTGTCCACGCCAAAACGTCAGGAAACGAGTATTAGTTAAGCCATGTTTAGTTCTAAAAATTTTCAAGATTTCCCGTCACATCAAATGTTTAAAATGTTTAGACATATAAGCATTAAATATAGATGAAAAAACTAATTACATAGTTTAGTAGAAAACTACGAGACAAATCTTTGAGCCTAACTAGTCCATGATTAGACACTAATTGACAAATACAAACAAAATGCTACAGTAACTAAAGCCAAAAATTTACCTGAACTAAACACACCCTTAATCCGTCCTGCTGGCTGTTGCATGCCTTTCGTTCCCTGGCAGGCCTTGTTCAGTTCCCCAATTCTCTCCCCAAATTCTACTATGCAAAAAGAAGATTCTCCATCACATCAAAATATCGGCAAATGCATGGAATACTAAATGTTGATGAAATCAAAAACTAATTGCACAGTTTTGTTGTACTTTGCGAGACGAACATTTTAAGCCTAGTTAGTCAAAATTTAGATAATTTTTACCAAATACAAACAAAATGCTACAGAAATTCTGATACAGTGTTTTTCTCCCCAATTCTCCCATCTAAACAAGGCCGCAGTGTTTGTCAGGCTGACCGCATCATCGTTGGCAACTGCAACAGGTCCCTTTCGATCATTCCGTGTCAGAAAATAAAAAATCCGCTGTCTGTCCCATCCCATCTGCTGCTGGCTACTTTGTGTACACATGCAGTATACAATAACAATACGGTCATTTTCTACATATCTCATTTCCCTCGTGACATTTATCATATTTATAAGATTGGGTGAAACGTTACGCGTGGCACGCCATTAGCCCATTAGTTCAGGAGAGCCGTGGTGCTGAGTGCACTATCGGCTGATTGCAAAAACAAAAAATCTTGATCAGCTTATACAAAAGGGGGCAGGGCCTAGTGACCCCCACCAAGAAATTTCATTAGCTTCGAAAAGGCGCCTGCAACTTTGCTTTCTTTGTATTTTAGCGAGTAAAGTATATGACCGATCCTTGAACTCGTGGATGTGTGTCACGTCGGTCCCTAAATTCAGAGAGTGCGTTATTCTGATCCTTCGTCCCTTCTCTCTGTTTTTTTTAAGAACCTCACTCAAAAAGTATTCAATCTTTCTTTGTTTTAAGGGTTAAGTCCAATTTATGACCTCCAACTCTTGTCAAAGTTTGGATTTCAACCTAAAACTCTAAAACCAAATAACTTTGGCCTTCCAACTCTTGAATCCGTTCAATTTTCAACCTTGGACTGGTTTCAAAACCGGTTTTTTATTTTCGAGAGACGCTAAAATTTTATATTATTTTTTAAGCATATTAACGTCCTCAAATGAAAAAACTCAAAACTAAAAAGTTGTAAATCTCATTGAGAGCTATAATTTTGGTATAAAAAGTATATTCATTTGACTCCATATAAAAATATATTAATTTTCTAATGCGGCAAGCGCTAGTACGCGATTATAATGGTGCTGAAATTTTGTATTATTTTTTGAACTTCTTAACGTCCTCAAATGGAAAAACTTAAAACTAGAAAGTTGTAGACCTCATCGACATCTACAATTTTCGTATAAAAATCATCTTCATCCGACATATTATTCAAGAGTTATGATTTTTTCCAAAGTTGATTTTTCAACTCTTCAACTTTTCGGGAGTGGCGTGACAAGACCCAACTTTCGAAAAATCATAACTCCTGAATAAGACGTCAGATGAAGATAATTTTTATACGAAAATTGTAGATCTCGATGAGGTCTACAACTTTCTAGTTTTAAGTTTTTCCATTTGAGGACGTTAAGAAGTTCAAAAAAATAATATAAAATTTTAGCACCATAATAATCGCGTACTAGCGCTTGCCGCATTAGAAAATTAATATATTTTTATATGGAGTCAAATGAATATACTTTTTATATCAAAGTTGTAGCTCTCAATGAGATCTATAATTTTATAGTTTTGAGTTTTTTCATTTGAGGACGTTAAGATGCTTAAAAAATAATATAAAATTTCAACGCCTCCCGAAAATGAAAAATCGCTTTTAAAATCAGTCCAAGGTTGAAAATTGAACGGTTTCAAGAGTTGGAGAGCCAAAGTTATCCGGTTTCGGAGTTCGAGGTTGAAATCCAGACTTTGACAAGAGTCGGAGGTTGTAAATTAGACTTAACCTTTGTTTTAATTGTTTGTATGGAAAGTTTAGGTAATGGTGTTGTCGTATACCCATGAGACAAAAGCAAACGGAGCCTCTAGGGTCAAGAAAGCAAAGGAACGCATGTGACGCTAACCACCTTTTGCCATGGCACGGCCTATAGCCGTCGAAGACCAGATGGACAGACACTTCCTCCTGGTAGAGTGCGACTCCTAATTGTCTAGTCCCCGTGTCCCAAATTAACTGTTCCGTGTCATGTGTTTGATAAGATTGAATATACATGTAACATTTGTATCTCTAAATGCTAATTGTGTACCATAAATATTAATATTTTTATATAAAATTAGTCAAAGTTATTTCTCGAGAAGCGACAGTTATTTTGCTCCAGCTCCTAGTCCTAGCACAGGCACATCACATTTCCTCCTGAACCGAAACGGGACCGTTACGTGACAAATGAGACGATCGATCAACAGCGATGCCTCCAACCATGCATAGCGACAGTAGGCAAAGAACTGTTCCGAGGCACCTACAGGTTGTCCCATCGGCCTCGGAGCATTTCTCCCGGTCCTATGGCCGGGCGTTCCCGTGCGGCTCGGACATATTCGGCGGCAGTCTTCAGCTCTACGTACTCCCATGCCTGCGCTCGGGACCGGATCTGGTGCCCGCGCAGAGGACGCGGGGCGGGCGTCACGCCGCGACTCGGTCGCCGTCTCGGGCTCTCGGTTCGGCTCGGTTGATGCTATGCCTATGGCGGCTGGCACGGCCACGTTTCCCACCTCGCCGGCGACAGTAACTCCCCTGATTTTGACGCCAACCACGACGCACGGCACCGGCGCAGCGCCCGCATTATATAACCGTGCCCCACAGTTCACCTCTGCAGCCACCATTGCGCGCCGCGACGACCGACGACTCACCCACCCGCGTCCTCGTCAAAGAAACAGAGCGAGCCGAGAGTGTGAGGTCGAGAGGAGGAATCACCATGGGCGACATCACCGACGCCGCCGCCGCCGCCACCACTGCCGGCGCCTCGGGCCCGCCGACGTTGACCAAGGAGACCAACCTCTTCATGCAAATCGTCATCAACCCGGACGGCACCGTCACGCGCCCCGAGGTCCCGCTCGTCCCGGCCTCCGAAGTCGCCGCCGCTGGCGTTATCTCCAGGGACGTGCCCCTCGACGCCTCCGCCGGCACGTACCTCCGCCTCTACCTTCCCTCCCCGTCCCCCGCGCCGGCCGCCACCGCCAGCGCCAAGCTCCCCGTCGTGCTCTACTTCCACGGCGGGGGCTTCGTGATCCTGTCCCCCGCCACCGTCTTCTACCACGGCCACTGCGAGGCGATGGCGGCCGCGGTGCCCGCCATCGTGGCGTCCCTCGAGTACCGCCTGGCGCCGGAGCACCGCCTGCCCGCGGCGTACGAGGACGCGGCGGCGGCCGTGGCGTGGCTCCGCGACGGCGCGCCGGGGGACCCCTGGGTGGCCGCGCACGGGGACCTCTCCCGCTGCTTCCTCATGGGCAGCAGCTCCGGCGGCAACATGGCGTTCTTCGCGGCGCTCCGGACCGGAGGCCTCGACCTGGGACCCGCCACGGTGCGCGGCGTCCTGCTGCACCAGCCCTACCTCGGCGGCGTCGACCGGACGCCGTCGGAGGCCAGGTCCGTGGACGACGCCATGCTGCCGCTGGAGGCCAACGACAGGCTCTGGAGCCTCGCGCTGCCCCTGGGCGCCGACCGGGACCACGAGTTCTGCAACCCCGTCAAGGCCTTGGCGCCCGAGGCCCTCGCCGGCCTGCCGCCGCGGTGCCTGGTGACCGGCAACTTGGACGACCCGCTCATCGACAGGCAGCGGGAGTTCGCTCGGTGGCTGCAGGACCGCGGCGGCGCGGAGGTCGTCGTGAAGACGGACGTCGCCGGGTTCCACGCGTCAGAGCTGTTCGTGCCGGAGATCGCCGAGGTGCTGTTCGCCGCGATGCGCGAGTTCGTGTTCACCGGCGACGCTTGACGCGTCGAATTCTCGTCCCGGTGACCAGAAGTGAAGATGTGTGATGTGTTACATCGGTGTGTGTGCATCGTGTGGCCGTGCGCAATAAGCCAATAATTCTCGGCACTGTTGTAGTGTTGAATCTTGGCAACCTGGCACCGTTGTGGTTCATACGAGTGAGTTGGAGTGCAGTTGTCTACAAACAAATCGCTTTCATAGATCTTATTAGTGGACAATTCGTGTCATTACTTCTGTCAACAAAGATTTAATGCTTGATTATTGGTCTGTGTATTTTTTTAGATAAAGGATATAAATCTGGCTTCATCTATCCATAGATAGAATCAGGCCAATTATTACAAAACCAAACTCAGGCACCCAATTCGATTGCAATGAACTTAAAATCACTCACTCGACTAAGGAAATAAGTAAAATGTTCTTGACTAAACAAATCCAAGATGCCTTTGCGCGAACCAGCCATGGGGACTGAAGAATTCTAAAGCCGATGTCTCTAGGTGCTTCGCCACATAGCTCATCTGATCTTTCAGATCTTCATATCGCTGCAAGTTCGCTCATTGGCGTAGCCAGTGTGTCCCACGGAACAGTAGCTGCAAAAGAGATTTGGGTTTGCATTTGTCAAAAACTATCTCATTCTTTGTTAGCCAGATTGTCCATAGTAGTGCTGCAGCTACTGTCAACAACAATGTATTGTACTTTTTATTGCCCAATTTAGACCAACGAACAAACAAATCAGCCATATCTGTCGGTGGTAATAAACCAAAAAGTAAATGTATAGACCGCCACAGAAATTTGGCATAAAAGCAGTCAAAAAAGAGATGATAAATCGTCTTTGAGAAATAGCAGAAACAACAGGATTTGTCTCCAGACTAATTCCTCCTAGCCAGGTTATCCTTGGTTAGAGTCACTCCTTTTTTTTCAAGTACCACATGAAAATTTTTATCTTCATTGGAAGCTTCGTTTGCCAAATATCCTGTGACACTCTCACCCAATTGTTGATTAAAGCAGCATATATGGATTTGACTGTGAAAACCCCAGAGGCCTTTAAGCCCCAAACAAACACATCCCTTTGCTGTATTAGATTAACTTGTAAAGAAGCCACAATTCGATGCCAGTTTGTTAGATTTGCACCCACTAGATTTCTCCTAAAAGAGATATTTAGTACAGGAGAACTCATAACTGTAGCAATAGTGTCATGTTTTCTTCTTACAATATTAAACAATGCAGGAAATTTATCCTTGAGAGGTTTATTTCCCAGCCAAGTATCCAACCAAAATCTAGTCTGTGACCCATCTTTGACATCAAAATGACCTAACTTCATAAAGATATCTTTAATATTCATCAGACTTTTCTAGAAATGTGAGTCCGTTGGTTTCTTTTGACAACTTCCTAAAGTCTTATTTTTAATATACTTATTTCTTAGTAACTCTTGTCACAACTCATCCTCATTTAACAGCTTGAACAACCACTTGCTAAGCAAAGATTTATTTTGAAACTCTAAATTTTGAATCCCAAGACCTCTCTGGTCTTTAGGTTGACACATAACTTTCCACTTGACTAATTTGTACTTTCTTTTGTGTTGGTCATTTTGTCAGTAGAAGCGAGACCTGAAACAATCGATTTTTTCCAACACACCTTTCGGAAGTTCGAAAAAAGACATCATAGGTGGTGCAAGTGGGAGCTAACTCTGAAATTCTGGTGCAGTCGTGCAGGACTGCAATCTGAACCCTGATTATATTTTCGTGGAATTCTGTTATATGTTCGGTAACCATGTCCATGTGCATGCTGTATTGTAGAAAAGCATTGCTACATGCACAGCCATTTAAGTACACTTTAGGTGATTCAAAATCTCAAAAAAGGCATCACCGTATGCTGGCCAAAGAACAATGGTAGGTGCCATTCATATATTGGGTTTACAACAAGCATAAATTATGGTAAAAAGGTAGTATTTTCCAAACTAAAAATGCCATTTTTTTATTGTCGTTGAGAGCTTGAGGCAACATGCAATTTTGTCATTGTTTAGCTAAATAGAAAAAAAGTATGAACTGTCCCTTGTGAGTTGCCTTTTAATTGTACTATAGTTGATTATGTAGGACTGTTGTCTGAAAATTTCTAAAAATTGAGGCACTGAAGTATAGCAACTCCCAAAAAAATGTTCCTCCTTGAAAGTGAATGTGCTCTAGATATAGCTACAGACTTGGTATTCCAATTGATGTGTCAATTTTCTGGTCTTGAGCAAAGAATTATATTAGGTCAGGGTTTCATGTCCCTTTTTTCAAGACTTTCAAGTGTTTTTTCATCCCTTGAAACTTTTACCGCCTTTCTCTTTATTTATACTATACTATGTTAGCTTATTTAATGCCCATAAAACTTCCGTTAAGACAAACCCTATCCACTCCATCTCTAAATAAATCAATGCTAAAAGTTATCTTAAATCAAACTTTTTTACGTTTTATTTAATTTATTGAAAGAGCACAAGTATTTATGATACTAAATGAGTATATTATGAAAATATATTTTGACGCCACAAATCACGGCGCTCTTTTCTATAAATTTAGTTAAACTTAAAAATGTCTTACTTAACAAGTTCAGAAATTGATTTATTCAGCAATGGAGGGAGCAAGAGATAATGACAGTTATAGGGTGTGCTTGGTTCGTTTCCTAGACAAGTCTGGCTATCAAAACCAAGACAAGCTAGCTCTAGCCAGCTTTAGCCAATGCAAGCAGCACATGTTTGGTTGTCTGTACTGGCTAAGAATCGGTGAGTTTGCATAGAATCATCTCTTCCTTCAAGTGGTAAGTTTACCCCGTTTGAGGACCTTAGTTTAATAGGTGGTGGGCATGCTCGGCGAGCATGGCAGTAGGCCACTGCACGAGCGTGACACCTCTTCCCGCGATGGTGCGAGCCCTCTGCTCGGCCGTCGTGCGTCGCGACGTCGGAGATTTGCCTTTTTTTTCTTTTCTCCTTTTTCCTCAGTCTTCCTCAGAGCGGCTCCTCTTTCTTCCTCATTCGTTGGCTCGTCCTGACGTGGATGCTTGCTCGGAGCTCGCCCCCTAGGCCGGTGGCTGCGCCCCGGCAGCGGTGCGAGACACGCCCCTGGAGCCGCGCGAGCCACGCCCCCGGTCCGACGGACGCGCAGGCTCTCCCGGTGGACGTGTAGGCCCTTCCTACGGCCGCGCAGGCCTTCCCGGCGAACACGCAGGCCCTCCTGGGCGGCCACCCCAGTGCCGGTGGACGCATAGGCACTACCAGCGGTGGCGCGAGCCACGCCTCGGAGATCTCGGTGGTGGTGGAGCCACGCCTCTGCTCCCTTGCGTCGTCATGCTCGGTGGTGGTGGAGGTGCGGCGGGGAGAGCACGAGCGGCCGGTTGTGGTGGACGAGCGGTGGTGCCCGATGACTGGTGGGGTGGAGGTGCCACGATGCGAGCTTGGCGGTGTTGGAGGTAGATGCGAGCGGAGGTGAGGGGAGCGCTGGCTAACTAGAAACGCCACCTCCTCCGTTTCCAGCAAGCCTGGCTAAGTGCCCATGGTGGCTAGCTGGAGCCTGGCTTGGAGGCCTGTTCAGATAACCAAACAAGCCCAAGTTACCTCCGTATGACCAGGGGAAGCCAGGAAACCAAACACACCCATAGTATCACACTCAAGACTGCACCAGATTAAGCCATGTTGGAATGTTTGATATGTTGAAATAGGGATATATATTGTTGAGACAGAGAGACAGGACAGCTACTCTAAATTATTGTTCAGGGCTCCTCATCTCTATTGGTTGTTTAGCGCTGACCACTGAATGTCTCTGACACTCGTATCACCTATGGATAACTAAACCACAATTTTCAGTCACATGCAGACATGCTTGCATGCTATGCTAACCGAGTGCATGATGCAGCCCGGCTGCAAGGCCACCTCGAACACACACACGTAACACACCGCGACACTGCTACAGACAGTCGACAGATCAAGTGGATCAGGGCTATTTCAGCAGCAGCAGAAGAGAAAAAAAATACTAGCAGGCCACGTCTCATCTGTGGTCTCCATCCAGTTCATTATCTCCAGTGAGCCAGCTAAAGAGGCGCGTGATATCTTGTTTCTCCCGTGCATATATGCATCATCATGTCATTATCGTGGTCCAGTACAATTTGACATTCGTTAATCTATGATTGGGTGTCCTGTCTGATCAGGGGCGGAGCCAGGAATTGAGTATAGGGGGGCCATGTATAAGAGTAGAAGTAGTAAACTATATCAGGTTGTAGCCGCATATATAATAGTAATATGTTTCACAAATCCTAACCTAAAAAAATGCATATCTATTAATGCATCTGATCTAACTTTTCCAATTGGTTCATTGGAAAATAAAAAACATAGTAAACAGTAAGCACGATTTGTGTGAGGTGAATATTCTAGCCAATTTGGACTGTTGATTAAATGATTAGATAAGAGAATACCACAGGATGATTAGGGATTATCTGCTGCTACTGGTGGCTAGATTAATCAATACATAACAAACTATTTGGACAGGAGTTACGGTGTCAATTTGGGACGGCAGCGACCGCGGCGTGGCGTCTCATGTCTGGCCTCCCAGGATGGCAATACCAGCGTCCAGCAGTGCGGCGTTCGGCGAACTGGCAAAGCAGAAGAGAAGACGAACAGACGAGAACAGAGCATACGGCCGACGGTCGTCTACGCGAGGAACGAAGGAAGGCTTCGACGCTTCATATTCACAATCGTAATGAAGAGCAGCCGGATAGGATTAAATGAGCTACTTCTTATTGGGCCTCAATTACACTTCACCTTTGTGCTAAATGGGAGGAGCTAAACAGCTATTACATACTATATATTAACTACGGAGTAGTATATATACTACTCCTATATACTAAGGGATTAGCAGCAGGTCAGGGGGTGCTTGGCCCCCCGTGACCCCCCTCCCTCCGCCACTGTGTCTGATGTCTCAGCGCTCAGCAACGGCTGCTACCAGCTGGAGGCGGAGTCAACTGGAACCAAGAAAAGACCCTCGGATTCCTTGGTTATATCACGCAGCAAAATCATGCTTTAATGCTCTATCTTGTTTTGTCCATATCTCTGCCTCTGCGAATGGACAATGGTGCGACCGAGAGAGCGAAAGCTGAAGAAAAAGAAAAAGAAAGAAACCGTGACGGGCTTTGAACAAGAAAAAAAAGGAAACCGTGACGGGCTTTGAATAAGAAATAGGCTGATGCGTCCTCTTCACTTCTGCTAGTGGTAGACTCGCGCAGTTGCAGTTTCAGCCCGGCCCAATAAATTTTTCAACAGGCCGTGCGCACAATATCGGGCTGAACTCAGCTGCTGTCGGACGAGTAGATTGGGCCGTTGGTATACTTGCAGATTCTAAAAGAAAAGTCCTTTCTCGTCGTGAACTTGTGGGGTGATTTTCCTCGTGGAATTGTAAAACCGAATATCTTACACTCTCAAAATCATTAAACTACCTCCCTATCCTCGTTAGTAATAGTTTGCAAGGTAGTTTCATCCTTATTTTTAGTTTTAAAAAATTCAGTAAATACATGATAAGGTTTCTAAACCATGAGGAAAAGTGTATAGGCTTCTAAGAATTATGAAAACAAAATCCTAGAGATATATTTGCACACAAAAAACCAAAATAAAATATTTAGAGCTTGTGAAAATATCTCTAGAAGCTTCTTAAAATTATATTTTGTTCTAGGAAAATGAGAAAATATGCAAAAAAAATGAAATTTCCCCAAAACATTCTAATCGATGTCCACATCTGTTTTAAAAATCTTCTGCAACAAAATTGAGAGGCAACCAACGAGAATTACGCGTTGATGCTGATTAAATCTCATATTTTTGTTATCAAAAGCTTTCAAAATGTGTTTAGCCATCAATTAAAATGTTTTGGGAATTTTTCATATTTTTCTGATATTATGCGCATTTTCCCTAGCTTTTAGAGATGATTCTATGAGTTATGAAAACTTTATTTGTGTTTGCTGTGTCCCAATATAATCTCTTGCATTTTCTCATAACTATTAAAATTTTAGAGACATTTCATGTGCTCTAAATATTTTATTAGGTACTTTATTAGAAAAATTGTAAAACTAGAAAACATAGAATCGCATTGAAAACCACTTATAACTTGGGCATGCAACGTGGTGTTTAAATGGTTTTGAGAGTTGAGAGGGTAAGATGCCTAGGTCTAGAATTTGAGGAGGAAAATCAGACTACGAAGATATTTCGGGGAGGTAAAAGGAGCTTTTTCCATTGAAAAATCGACCTATGTCCTCCTCATAACTATGTGTTTGGATCGGACATTTGGCCTAACACTAAGTGTCCTCTGCAATAAGAAACAGATTTTAGGGAGGTAATGCGGATCTTTTGGAAAGAGAAAGCTTTATTACAGTCATTACAAAAGAAACAATAATAAGAAAAATAGAAAATGAAGAAAGAAGAGGATATAGTATGCTCTAAGCAAAATGGAATCTTAGATACAAGTATACAACTCAAAACTAGCAATCAACATACTTCCCATCTACACATACATTTTTTGAGTGGTTCCTTCTGTTATGTGGCAGTACGAATTATTTGATGATGTGATACAAGTAGCTTGTTTGCTCACTGTATCTATATGTCTAAGAAAGAAGAAGTCTATTTTTTTTTTGGCAATTGAACTATTACCTGAGTGCGATATTGGACACCAAACCTCAAAACCATCATTGACAATCGAACTATTAAAACTGGGCAACTATAGACATATGGTTGGTTTGAAAGTTGGTTTTGCCTATGAATTTTCTTTCAAAAAGTAATAAATATATTATTAAATATCTAAAACAATAGCTAATCATTTTAAATAAAAAATGACATTGGTACTCTTTTTTCTCTCTAAAAAGGAAAAAGTCTAAATGACCCCCCAAACTATAAGGGGTGGTCTAATTTACCCCCCGAACTATGAAATGGTCTAATTTACCCCCTGAACTTTGCAAAACCGGCCAAATCACCCCCTCGGGCGGTTTTTGGATGGTGGTTTTGCTACAGTGTCAGCGGTTTTGCTACAGTAACAGCGGTTTTGTCTTTTTCTTTTTTATTTATTTCGTCTGAATCTTTGAAAAATCATAGTAACTCACAGAAAAATCATAAAATGAAAAATCTAATTTTGTTGGACTCCACATGAGTAGATCTACACAGTGAATATATAATATAGTATGCTTTAGTACAAAGTTTTTGCTGTAAATTTTAATCTATTTTTTTCTGTAATTAATTTGAATAATTCATACAACAAAAATTTTGTACTAAAGCATACTATATTATATATTCACTGTGTAGATCCACTCATGTGGAGTCCAACAAAATTGGATTTTCCATTTTATGATTTTTCTATGATTTACTATGATTTTTCAAAGATTTAGATGAAATAAATAAAAAAGAAAAAGACAAAACCGCTGTTACTGTAGCAAAACCGCTGACACTGTAGCAAAACCACCGCCCAAAACCGCCCGAGGGGGTGATTTGGCCGGTTTTGCAAAGTTCAGGGGGTAAATTAGACCATTTCATAGTTCGGGGGGTAAACTAGACCACCGCCTATAGTTGGGGGGGTCAATTAGACTTTTTCCTCTCTAAAAAGCTAGTCTATCTATTGGTGCTATATTTAGGTTTATTTGGATCTCGTTCTTATTGATATTGTTACTCATGACCATTATTTATTCAATCATAGTTTTGCACTATATTAGACTAGGAGATCAACCTAAATGACCAAATGGATTCCGAGTACATGGAAGATCTCGAAGGTGACACCAACCTTGTGGATGCCATGCTCCACCACATAAAGATCGTATTTAGGCACTGCATGGTAGGTGCGTTACTTTATTTTGATTACTTGACTAGGTAATAGGTTTCACATAAGGCATGGGCTGGATTCCGAGTACATGGAAGATCTCGAAGGTGACACCAACCTTGTGGATGCCATGCTCCACCACATAAAGATCGTATTTAGGCACTGCATGGTAGGTGCGTTACTTTATTTTGATTACTTGACTAGGTAATAGGTTTCACATAAGGCATGGGCTCAAACGTCATGTAATGAAACTGATCAAGCGATTGACATAGAGTACAATGAATAATGATAATTTAAATTAATATCGATCAAGGCTATGAGCAATAAAATATTAGCCATGAGAATACCCAATGAACTCTGAACAGAGTATTAATAGATAGGTTGTATTTTTAGAATAGAATGCCACCGGTTTCATATTTTTATTTAAATAAATTAGTTATAATTTCTTAGATTTAACCATATTTTTATTAGAAGATACATACTCCCTCCGTCCCTTAATATTTGTCGTCGGACGAAAGTCTTGTCCCCAAATAACTGTCGCCAAGAGCCTATCTCCCCATCCAACAGGCAGTTTTATCCCTTTTCCCTCACACTGTAGACTTGTTTATTTAATAGTGCAGCTGTGAAAGGATTGTTGTACATAGAGGCGTTTGAGTCTTTTGCAAACGTTCTTGGTAACTGAGTCTAAGGCTACAATGACTAATATAAAGGGACGGAGGGTGTATGTAGCAAAAAATAACCTCCAAGTCTAGTCAAGGACCAGAGCCAGAGTTGTTCGACTTTAATAGTTCAATGACCAAACGTATCCGGTTTGGAAGTTTGAAAAGCAAAGTCAAATACTAGCCATAGTTTAATGGAAAAAAAATACACGCATCTTCCTTCTTTCTAAGAACAATGCGAAGAGGTTGAGGCCGCATTTGGCTGGTTACCCTAACTTGCCGTAACTCGCCACAACTTCCACGCTGAAGTCTCTCTTGGTATGCGTTTGCTTCCTTTTCTAGACTTGTGAGATGCCGCAGCCTGGCCACCGCAGCCTAGTTCAATTTATACGCCGAAAGCTGCCGCAGTTGCGGCGGACGATTTGGTCGCCGCCGGCGCGGCCACAACTACGATGTGGCATGCGGTGGCGCCAACCAAACGTGCACTGAGACTGCAAGTATTTTCCATTTCCTGATTTTTTATGTATGAGCCAGCTGATAGAGATATGTGCTCCCATCGTCGTCGTGCCGCCAGCGCCATCGCAAATTCGCGAGCTTGAGATGTCATGTCATCACAGTACAAACCATACAAAGTCACGGGACGTCACGGTCCGCGTGTGGCTGTGGCTTTTCCACCCTTCCCCCACATGTGGTGGTGACATGCTGCTATTGCTGTCTGTCCCGGCCCATTCCCGTCGCAAAATTAATGTGCAAGTTGTGCAGTACGTACGCTCGGCGACGTCCACGTTTCAGGTACGCCGCGCGCACGAGATGGAATGATCGTCTTCGCAGCGCCGCACTCGCACAGCCTCTCTCGCCGCGCGTCTCGCTTCCGCCGCTGTCGCTTCTCGAACGGCGCCGGCAGGTGCGCAGGTGGAACGAAGCAAAGCGCCGATGGAATGGGGCCGGTGGGTGGAAGGACCCCGTGACTCCGTGAGGAGGCCGTGAGCACCTCGGGCGGCACGGCGGGCCGGCCGGTGATGGCGTGGCGGGTTCGTTAGGCGCTGGGATCCGGGCCGGCCGGCCGGCGGATTTGGAAAAGACAAATCCCCCTGCGCTCCGCGAGGCCGCGGCTGTTGCCTGCCAGCCCCCTGCCTCTGCCTGCGCGCGCCCCCGTCTCGTATTCCTCGCGCCCCAGTACTGCTACTAGCATAGCATAGGAGTAGTAGCATGCAGAGGCGCAGGCAGCTGGGCTGGCGGCCTCCTCCGGCGACTGGTTGGGCACTGGGCTGGTGGGAGCGCTTGCTGTTGGCTGTTGCTGCAGCAGCTGGCGCACATCACGCTCGTATCGGTCCCTTCCCTTTCGGGCTGGGCCGCTGGCGGCTGAGAAGGGGTCAGGTCAACAGGGCCGTACAGCGCGCACGGCTCGAGACGGCCACCCATAGGACGCGCCATTATTGGGGCCAGGACTTTCCTGCACCCTCCTTAAAATCGCTTTAACGCCTTCCCAGACGGGCAAGGGGCAGAGATGCAGATCAGCAGATGTGTGCCCATCGGTCGGTCGCTCACGCCCTGTCTTGATTCCTTCCTTGCGTGTTTCATGGGCGTTTAGTTTGGGAGTAGAAAATTTTTTGGATACACATCGGATGAGCCGGAAGAATGTTGGGAGAGATTTTCGGATACTAATAAAAAAACAAATTATAGAACCTGTCAGAAAACAGCGAGACGAATCTAATGATACTAATTAATCTGTCATTAGCACATGTGGGTACTGTAGCACTTAAGGCTTTTCATAGACTAATTAGGTTTAAAAGATTCGTCTCGCGATTTCTCCGAGAACTGTGCAATTAGTTTTTTTTCGTCTACATTTAGTATTCCATGTATGTGTCCAAAGATACCCTTTTACTGTAGAAGGCAAAAAAATTTGGAAACTAAATACAGCCTTATTCGGTCCGGGAAATACCCACCTCATTTTAATGAGCCAAATATTTCTTATAGAGATAGAGATTTAATCTAAAGAAATTTAATTTCTCCGCCCCAAAATGAGTAGAAATCTCGCTTACCGGAGAGTCAATAATTCTAAGTTTGACTAGTTTTATAGGAAAAAATACCAATATTTGTGTCTTAAAATATTTTTATATTATGAAAATATACTCCATAATTAATTTAATGGTACTTATTATACATCATAAATATTGATATTTGTTATATGTATTTTTTTTAAATTTAAGGTTGTTTGACTTATTGAAAAGTAGGATCTCCATTCTCTTTGAGATGCAGGAAGTATTACATATCATAACTAATTAGTTCTTTTCATATATACATATATGTTTTATCAAAGAACGATATTTACATATGTTTTTATTCCGCGGGAGTACACATACTACACGAAGTTTTAAAGAGACTCAACCACAACCACTTGATCTAAGGACACGTTAGGCACGACTTATTGTGGCTCTGGCTCCTCATGCACCCAGTACGAGGATGTGTTTCTGGCTCCTCCTGCACCTTGCACCTCATATGAGGACGTGTTTGGCACGACTTCTTGTAGCTCCTCATATGAGGATGAAAAATATTGGGTTTGTCGAATCCCACCGAGCGGTCAACACATGTAACACTATGCGTCCAAAAACTATTTATATGGCCTAGTTTCGCACGTGGAACGGGCTGTATACGCGTGTAGCACCTCTCTTAGACTTTCGTCCCCGCTTCATATAAAAGGATTAATTTGGAGGTGCTACATTTATAACGACAAGCAGGATTGTAAGCTGACCCTCACCATCCTAAACTTTCAAGGTGGTATTAAACCGACCAACTACAACTCCTCTCGTGCCACATAACGGGCTACATGGACTAACAACATGGACGGCATAACACATGCAAGTTTACTAGCGTGTATGTAATAAGATTTGTCCAAACATATCGATATGCAAGTTTCTTGAGTATGTAATAAGATTTGTCCAAACATATCATCACACATGACGACATAATAAATAAATTAATAATAATGTAAGAAGAGGACGTCCATCAACTCGCATAGTTGAATTTACATGCATAGTCTAGAGTGAAATAATATACGATCCATCACACAGTAATAATGTCACAATTCTTATACAGCGCGCGTGCGCTCCTGGCGCTAGCAACGCACACTTTCTTCTTTTGGCTTTTGTTTCCCTTTCCATCAGGCACCTTTCGTTTTCTTATTCTCTTTCCCTTCCCATCATCCCCCACATGATGCCACTCGAGGCTCCTCCGGCACCGGATCCTGGCGCCCGCGCTACGCTATCCACCTTCGCCGCCCCTCCCCCGTCCACCGCTGGTGTGCTCCGCCGACACTCGACGCAGCTGGTCCGCCCCGTCACCCGGAACTCTCTGTCGGTGTCGGATTGGTTAGGGTTTGGGGTTTCGACAACTAGCGCCAAATCCCGCCGCCGCTGCTGGCTCGGTCGCTCAAATCCAGTCACGCTCGCGGTCAGGGCGTCAGATGGCCTATGGCAGCACTCTCCTCTCCACTTGAGCGCAACGCAGCGGCGGCTCCCCTTGCCCCCTCCTGTGCACTTCACTCCTAGCCTCTGTATGCCGGTGGGTGGCTGCTGGCCGGCTGCAGCCTGCACCTAGGGCCTAGGGGTCACCGCTTGAGGCCTTGATGCTGGAGTTGGCGCCGCCGTACTGGCCTGAGCAGCTATCGTATTTTCCTCATAGGGCCTGTCGATCTCCAGCAAGCATGCCATTTACCAACTCTATTCCTTCGATTCAGGTACCTGGGCAACTTTGTTTTCAAATCCTATTGCTTGTGGTCACCACTATTGATGATGTTTCATAGTTTAGTTCTATTGATGAGTGCAGTTAGAGCGCATTACCTGTGCCCACCATATTTCCTTTTTGTGCTTTTGGGTTCTTACTTTGTTTCCCTCAAACTAACTGACTTTATACATCGTATGTAGCATGAACAAAAGGCCAGATAATCATTCTAACAATTATTAAGTTCTTTGTTCAGTTCAAGGATATTTATTTGACTGGTTTTGGTAGCTCAAACCTGTGACTCACGGAGGGAAGATAGAAGTTTTTGGGGCTGCCAAATTTTGGTGAGTAATATTTATTGTACTTCTTCCACCTACAACACTATATCTTCATGTTTAAGAGAACCCCTGTGGTTAGTAGTTTGGTGATCTATGTGTGTTCTTTCCCCAGCAGCAGGATATGTTGACTATGATGTTTATTTCTTAGTAGTGTTAAAAGTTTTGCAGGCTTATAAGAGTTAATGAGAGAACAAATGAAAAGAACATAACTGTTTTCTAGCTTCTAAAGATGAAAGATACAATGTCATGAGATTTCATTTGTTTTAGCCTAAGATCTTAGTGTCTTATAGGTATCATCATATATTCATTTAAAAAACATAGACAAAATGGTTGTTCAGGTTAATCATCATATGGTGATGGAGCCCATATGTAGGAGGATGCTGATAGCCATAAAGGATATGAGAGAAATCTACGTGCCACCAATTCTGGTAGCCATAACGGATACAAGAGAGACTCTACAATCTGCCACAACAAGCTATATATAAATAACAGGTAATTTGGGCCAACATATATTTAGCTTATTTGCATATATTGGCTACACAATTGATCTACTGATTCGTGTGGATGTGAAATAAGATGACATCATCCCAGTCTACTATGTTGTATTAGAAAGATTTTGAGAAAACATTCATTCTCATTATGGTATGTTTGTTTTTATTATTTTTTTATCCATGCATAGCTCACGTCTTCTACAAATTCCTTGTGAGGTTCGTTTCAGGAGCAGTGATATTTGTTAGGACCTCTATGGATAGAAAGGATAGCCTTTTTCTCTGGTGCTTATGACATATGGACTCTTATGTTCCATGCATTGTGGTGCCTTCCATAAAGGAGTGATAGAAACATTGTTTCATTAATTGTGGTGCCTTACTGAAAAGCTCCGATTTTGATGTTTCACAAATTACTGCAGCACCTTATTGTGCACCAGTGCCCCTTTCTATGACGAATATTGTCTAGCTCAGTTACGCTTGTAATAGAAGATTTTTGTTCCCTTGCCGAATTAGCAGCATGTAGGATTAGAGTTGTTTTCCAAGCAACCTATTGTCCTCAATGGCCAAATCACACGGAAAGACTCAAACGGGCCTTTCACTGTACATGTTTTTACTTGTTACAATTAGATAGATTGTATGGTTGTTGTTCAACAACTAAACAAGGTTAGATAATATCTAAGGTCAAAGAAATTCATATATTTTTTGTGGGTGCGCTTTCGTTTGTGTGTGTAAGACATTCTGTCAATCGGGGAATATTTTTGGTGACAATGGTGTTTGTTGGTGGACTTTCTTTCTTTGGTGAAATGCAAATTTTAGATATCCTTGGTGAAGAGTATTCACTGTCGTCCTGTTACCTAATGAGCAATCATTGTCGTCCTGTTGTTTTGTTCTTTCTATGAGTACTTAGATAGATGAAAATACATACAGTTAAGGTTGTAGCTTTTTACCCGTGAACATGCATCCATCTGTTGAATATGCATGCTTAGATAGATGAAGATATATATGGCTACTATGATAATTCTTTGGCAATAATCTGTTCAATATGCATGCTCGAACATGACCAACAGCAGGAGTGGGAGCAATACCCGCCGTGCGCATCGTTCAAGCTACTGCGACGGTGGTGCACGCAGGAGTGTATGTTTGTGCCCTACTTCCCTCCTGAGGACCCCCACAAGTTCGCCATCGTGCACAAAGTCTTCAACACCAGCAATGTTAGCAAGATGCTGTAGGTTTGCTCAATTCTCTAAATCCTTGGATCATTCAGACTGTCAATGACCAAATAACATTACTAACTATTTTTTCCACTGTAACATGCATAACTAGTGCAGGGGATTCACGAG
Organism: Saccharum spontaneum; assembly: GCA_022457205.1. Taxonomy (NCBI): domain Eukaryota; kingdom Viridiplantae; phylum Streptophyta; class Magnoliopsida; order Poales; family Poaceae; genus Saccharum; species Saccharum spontaneum. The sequence continues at coordinate 43,533,872 of CM039606.1, forward strand.
AGAGAAAGCACTAGGTGCTCTTATCGATGCTTTTTGAAAGTTTTGTGTTTCTTGGTTTAGTGGAAAACAAGTTAATATGATTCTTTAATAACGCCTTCTTAGTAGTGTATATAAATAGACATTTGAACAGGTGGTTGCACCCAAGTTGTTACCTCAACAATGCAGGTATGCTCTGTTTTTTTAATTAGTGAGCTAACACATGCGTGCATGAGTGGATAGGATCATAGTTTGCTGGGGAAATCGGATCCTTCTTTGTGTTAACTCTAACTGATGGTTCTTTTTCCTCTTTAAAGATATGTGACCCTATTGAGCCAGTTCACCAATTCAATTAAAAAGGATCTACAAATGTGGTGTGTCTGGGCTTGTCGTTGCTTTGGTTAGTATTCTTCTCCAGTCATTTTTGCGGGAGCAGAATATGTGATATGTTCTTAATGTTCCTTTTCCCTTCTTTTTGTACCTGCAAGGCACTGTCAATTACACTAGGTGCTAGAAGTAGTTCGCACTAAATAATGGAAGAGTCACATCCACAGCTTTTGAGAGTTCTCCAAACTTGCCTGATGTACTAAAAATGATCTCCTTGTGTTGCAATTTTCACTGTGTGGTTCTAGCAAATTTATTTGTGCTTCAGTCTAGTTAAGTTACACCGAATGATTGTAGATACTTGATTGCTTAGTAGTTGTCACATTTGTTGGTGCAACTGGCTGAAACCCAGCTATCTCTGAAAGCCATCTGGGATGTGATCCATCCAAAATCAGGATCAAATGCAAGGCTGACTGACCTCCATTGTTTTTTGTTATAATAATAGAAAGAAAGTATGACATCCAGTTTATTCTATGCTTAATTTTTTAGGTGTGGTTTATAGGTTGACATTGTCAGAAAACCAAAGCCTCCTTTATTAGCAGTTTAGAAATTCTGAGTGCAAACTTTTGAACCTAGCAGTACAAAGATTATAATGTGAATGATCAAAGTATTGAATCTAGCAGTACAAGTTTTGTAATGTGATAGTTCAAAGTTTATAAATTCTGAGTGTAAAGTTTTGAACTGGCAGTACAAAGTTTATAATGTGATAGTTCAAAGTTTTTTAACCTAATCGTACAAAGTTTGTAATTTCATACTTCAAATTTTATAAATTCTGAGTGTAAAGTTTTGAACCTAACAATACAAATTTTATAATACGATAGTTCAAAGTTTTCGCAACTAGTAGTACAAAGTTTGTAATGTCATAGTTCAAAAATTATAAATCCTGAGTGTAAAGTGTTGAACCTAGCAATATAAAGTTTTGTAATGTGATATTTCAAAGTTTTTAAATCTAGCAGTACAAAGTTTGTAATGTGATAGTCAAAGTTTTATAAATACTGGATGTAAAGTTTTGAACCTGGCAGTACAAAATTTATGATGTCATAGTTCAAAGTTTTAAACCTAACATTATAAAGTTTGAAGTGTGATACTTCAAAGTTTATAAGTTCTAAGTGTAAAGTTTTGAACCTAGCAGTACAAAGTTTATAATTTGATAGTTCAACGTTTTCAAATTAGCATTACAAATTTTGTAATTCGATAGTTCAAAGTTTTATAAATTCGGAGTGTAAAGTTTTGAAGCTAGCAGTACAGAGTTTATAGTGTCATAGTTTTTAAAGATTATAAATTATGGGTGCAAAGTTTTGAAGCTAGCAGTACAAAGTTTATATTATGTTAAAGTTCTCAACCGAGCATTATAAAGTTTTAAATGTGATAATTTAAAGTTTTGAAACTAGCAGTTTAAAGTTTATAGTGTTAGAGTTGATAGTTTATGAATCCTGAGTGTAAAACTTTAAACCTGGAAGCACAAAGTTTAAAGTGTCTTAGCTCAAAGTTTTATACCTAGAAGTATAAAGTTTGCAATGTCAAAGTTCAAAGTTTATAAATCCTGAGTTAAAGTTTTGAACCTAGTAGTGTAAAGTTTATAATGTGTTAGTTTAAAGTTCTAAACCTAATATGAAGTTTATAACTTAATGCATTTTTTAATCTTTTTATCTTGTCTTTTGTTTTTTCAGGGTATTTATTGACAACTATTCTGGTACTAAAGAACAGAAGCCATGTGTGCTTTTATATTAGATATTTGCATCTCGACAAGTTAGATGTATTCATTCTCCTAGTTTTTTTTAAACTTTATAACCATTTTTTATTTTTTTCGGTTAAATTGTTAATCCTATATAAAGTATTATGAAACACAAGATATATGAATTTTAAAAATAGTGCTTCTACATCTATTTGGATGTCAAACCATCTTCCCGCCCTTTTTATCTCCCACAAACCCACTATTCCGAAAGAGAAAAAAAGCTCGTAGAATTCAAATTGGCCCATTGGTTCAGAATCTAGATAGGAGAAAACTGAACTCCAGAGACTAAATGGGCCTTAGGATTAAACTAGACAGAAGAACAGGGCTGCAAAGAAGAAAGACTCGCGTAGGCAGCAACGCACGTCGCGGTCCATCCAAGCGCGCGTGCGTCGTGATGGTTGCTAGCGCGCACGCGCCGACCAAGAGCTCCCCATGCGGGTCTCCAAACAGGCAGGCAGAGCCGATGGTAGCATGCACGTTAGCGCAGACAGTTTTTGCCGTACACCAAACCAGCTTATATATGCAGGCGTTCACCAACGTACTACCATGCATAATGCATCGCCCACATACTGCATCAGACCAGGCTAGCTTCTATAAACTCTCCTGCCCGTCCCTACCTTGTGCCCCAGTAGCGGACCCAGGAAAGCTTTAGAGCCTGGGCAAATCTTTAGTATGACGAGTATTTTCTATAGAATTTTTTTTCAATCTTTTAAATAGCATAACAACTTCATTGTATTGCATTGCGTATTCACGGAGGAGCCTGGGTGTTAGAAACTTCTTACCGAGTTTCATACTGCCATATCATCCAGATAATAATGTTAGAAACTTCTTTTCACAATTGGATACACTAGCACCTGGACATCTGGACCGACACCCGCGTCCGGACGCCCACATGTACGTGGGATTCCCTCGCACAGGAGGGATCGCCCCACGCCGCTCCGTTTCCTACCTCACTCCTTTCCTGTGTGAATGCACTTGGGGACCTGCCCACGCCCGCTCCGCTTCAGGACCACATGCATGCACCCACGTGAGTCCTAGTCACCTGCCCCGCTGGTGGACGTGAGCTGCGGATGCATCTATCAGCATCAGGCGCCTGCACGGTGACCATGGCGGCACCCAACAGCTACAACAGGCGGCTGCGACAGGTGGGTCCTATTGCAACATGTGCAACACCAGATCTACTTTTGCAACATCCAGATGAAACACTTGTAACTTACGTACGAAAACAGTTGAACCACTTGCAATATACGTCTGAAACACTAGGAAAACACGTGTGTAGACACTACAAAACATATGCAACATCCAAATGAAACACTTGCAACCTACATATGAAACACCCGAAACACTTGAAACATATGCTTGCCACATGCATGTATATGCAACATCGTGATCTGTTTTTGCAACATTCAGATGAAACATTTGCAATATGCATCTGAAACAGATGAAACATGTTGAATAGACACTTGCAACATACGTGTATAGACATTGCAACATGTGCAACATCTCGATCTACTTTTGCAACACTGATACAAAACACTTGCAACATACCTTTGAAACATATGAAACACTTGAAACACACTACTACACAAAATCTTTTGGATAGCGTTTGGCATTTGGGCTCCAAGGCAGGCGGCCTGGTTGCCTGCCTCGGTTATTCGTGGCCGGGCAGCCAGGCCGACAACCGCCATCCTTAACCGAGGCGGGCGTTGTAAAGAAACCACCTTAGTTAATACATATTAACCGAGGCGGTTATCCTAACGCAACCGCCTTGGTTAATACAATAACCAAGGCGGTTATCCTAACGCAACCGCCTCGGTTAGTCGTCATTAACTGAGGCGTTTGCTGCAAAGCAACCGTCTCAGTTAACTGGGGATTAATCGTGGCAGTTTCGTTACAATGACCGTCTCGGTTAAGTCTGGGCTATAAATGCAGCCGCGTCCACCCTTCTTCCCCGTGGCTCCTCCTCCATTTTTAGGGTTTTGACCTCAAAACCCTAAAAGTGGCCATTTTCTAGGGGCAGAGGTTTTGCCCTTGGATTTGTTGAAGGGGGCATCACAAGAGGTTGATTCTCGCTCTCAGACCCTCAATCCTCTCTCTTTTCCATGATTTGGTTGCTTTTCTCTGGATCTATATCCATATGGAGGAGAGAGAAAATCAAATCTAGAGCTACCCGTCTGCTTTTTTCCATACTGCTTTGCTTATATGCGCCATTTTTGCTGTTTGTGTGTGCAAGGTTTCACGGTCATGGATAGGGAATGGATGTACAAGACATCGAGGCTGCATCCTTCGTACCTAGAACCTGTGATAGTTTATTGCTGCTGTGAAAAGGCATCATCTGGGTCTAAAGCGGGAACACACCGTCTGTCCGTGTAAGAGCTGCAAGAACCTTCTACTACACGAAGATAATGTGGTGAAATATCACTTGGTCTGGTATGGTTTCATCAAGGATTACACCATCTGGAAGTTTCATAGGGAAGCAGAGGATCTGAGTGCCGGTGCATCTAGAGGAAAGTCATCGACAACGACGACGACAACAGTGAATGCAGAACAACAAACCTCATTAATAGCGGCCAGCGGGCATTGCAATGCTGCTACTAGCGACGATAATAAGGCAAATCATGATTACATCACAATGGATGATCTGCTCCAAGACATGATTGATGACGATGGCGGTGGGGGCAGCCATGATGGGGATGGCGGTGAGCCTATGGGGGATCCCGAGATGGCAGACCTTTTTGAGTCAATCGCTAACCGTCTTGACCATGACAACGTTCTGTTTGGTAGCCCGAGTTGGCTGGAGAATGTTAGAGAGATGAAGCAGGCGGCGATTGATCTCCTCTATAAGGACTGTCCGAAGCACTGGACAGCGTTGCGTTTTAACCTCCAAATGCTAATGTTGAAGGCCCGCCATGGCTGGTCCGATACTAGCTTCAACGACCTGTTATGTATCCTTACTGACACATACCCAGAGGGTAACAAGGTGCCCGCCAATACCTATCGGGTGAAGAAGCTGATCCGACCAGTGGTGATGAAGTTTAAAAAGTTCCACGCCTGCCCTAACCACTGTATCTTATATCAGGGCAAGTATGAGAACTTCCAAAGCTGTCCGCGCTATGGCGCGAGTTGGTACAAGAGGAATACTAGTTGTCGTGTGGATGTGGACGACGAGAGAGGGCCAAAGAAGAAGAAGACGGCCAAGAAAAGTACCGTGAAGAAGCAGATCCTGTCTCCTGAGGACGAGGAAGAAGAGGGTTACACGCAGAGGAAAAGTCTAGCCCTATTGATGTGGTACCTACCTGTGATCGATCACCTACGTGCTATATTCGAGAACCCCGAGGATGCCAAGCTGATGTCCTGACATGCATTTGATCAGCGCACGAAGGACGATGGCAAGCCGTGGCACCCTTTCGATGGCAAGCAGTGGAAGCACTTCAACACCAAGTTCCTATTGTTTGGTGATGTGGCGAGGAACATAAGGTTCGCGCTGAATACCGATGGGTTGAATCCATTCGGTGACCTCAGCAGCTCGCACAACACTTGGCCGGTCATCCTCACCATCTACAACCTACCTCCCTGGCTATGTCAGAAGCGTATGTATCTTTTACTAACCATGATTATCTCTGGAACTAGGCAGCCAGGAAATGATATAGATGTGTTCGTAGAGCCACTCATGGAGGATATGAAGATATTATGGGAAGATGGGATCAAGATGATGGATGCATTCCTAAAGAAGGAGTTCACTCTAAAAGCCATCATCTTTATCACCATCACCAATTGCCCTGGTCTTTTTTCATTGTCGGGGTAGATCAAAGGTAAGTCAGGTTGCATAGTTTGCATTGATGGTACCTACTAAACTTACCTTAGTGCATCCAAGAAGATGGTGTACATGAGGCATAGGCGATTCCTCATCAAAAAGCATAGGTACTGGGTAGCTATGATGAATAAGTACTTCGACAACTAGGAGGAGCCTCAACTTGATGAGCCAAAAAGGACGGGTTATAGGCAAAAGGTGCTTGAAATGGTGAGGGGCATAGACGTTTAGTTTGGGAAGAAGAAGAAAGAGGAAGATGGGACCATGACAAGGAAGAAGAGGAAGCATGATAAGATGGAGGAGCCACCTGTTGTGCCCATTCCTTTCAAGAACCAATCGTGTTTCTTCAAGTACCTATCATACTAGAAGGAGCTGGATACATCCCATGCCATCAACTGCATGCACCTCGAGAAGAATGTCTTCGAAAGCACCATTGACATACTGCTAGACATCAAGACTAAGACGAAGGATGGTTTGAAGTCATGGATGGATCTTGTCAACCAGGACATCAGGACCAAAATTCACCCAAGACTGGCGACGCAAAGCGAGAAAGTCAACCTTCCGGGTGCGAGCTACAACCTGACAAGAGATGAGAAGAGGGTCGTGTGCCAGTGGCTTAGGGGTGTCAAGGTGCCGACTGGTTTCTCTTCTAACATCAAGAGTCTGGTCTCGATGAAGGACCTCACACTAACCAGCTTCAATGCACATGACTGCCACGTCATGCTCACGGTGTTCCTTCCAATTGTGATCAGGGCTATCGGTCCAGAGTACATAAAGATGGTCATCACACACATGTCCTACTTATTCAACTACATCACACAGAAGGTTATCGATGAAGCTGAGCTACCTGTCCTGAAATAGTTCATCATGGAGACTCTTTGCTAGCTCGAGATGTGCTTCCCGCCATCTTTTTTTGATATTATGCCACACCTCATGATGCACATGGTTGATCAGATACAGGATCTGGTCCCCATGTACCTACACCAGATGTGGACGTATGAACGGTTCATGTCGACCCTCAACAGATACGTCCTTAACCGTGCCTACCCGAGGGGCTCTATGATCGAGACGTACATACACAACAGAGGAGGCCATTAACTGTTGCACTAGGTACATTTGGGATGGAAGGGTGATTGGCCTGCCCGTCCCTCTGCATGAAGGTAGAACCTCGGGAATGGGTTGCATGGGGAGGAAAGTATGCACCAATGTACAGTACAAAATGGTGCAAGAAGCTCATCACAACGTCCTCAATCAGCTAGTGGTTATGGAATCATATGTTGACAAGCACCTGGAGGAGATCCACACCGCTCTTGATGGACAACGCACAGAGGCATGGGTCCAGAAATAGCACAAGATCAGTTTCACGACGTGGATCAAAGAGTTGTAGGACATACCCCGTGGAGCGTCCGATGAAGCGAGGCTTGCGTCCGACCCATCCACCCAAATCACCACATGGCAAGGGTATGACATCAATGGATACAAGTTCCACACAAAGGAGAAGGACAAGAAGAGTGTGACATAGAACAGTGGTGTTCGATATGAGGGCATCGACGAGTCAACGCCGCTATTGGTATTTTATAACACACATAGAAAGTTCTGCAAGCACACAGATACCATTATAGCTTTACCTAGGAGTATTCCAGAGTATCATATTTATCCACAGGGAAACAATGGTTAAAGAAACTGATAGTTCACCATCACGTATCAACTAACTTAAACTGAAGTAGGGGTAAGTGTTGGTAATGATAAGAGTTATGAATAATAACACACACATAGGAGAATTCCATAGTATATAAATGAGTAGTCTAGCAAAATTGAGAGGACAATGGTTGAGTTCAGGGTTCCTACATACTTCTCTATTACTTTGGTTCTGTTCTAGTTTAGACTAGAGAGTATAACTAAAGCATGGGTAAATATATCGATCACACAATAACACTTTGGGACATCGGAACACTAGTCATAGAAAGGGATGAGAAAGGGATTAGGAAGCTCTGACTATCGTCCTACAAACACTAACCCAGCGTGGTGGACTACGTCAGCCGTCAGGGCAGTCACCACCAGGGGCTACCACAACTATCTGTGGGGTTGGGTGCAATCTTAGGTAACCTATAGTCTAGACACCTTGTCTATTCTATCGATTACTACTCTAATTATGTACTATAACTAGAGCACTTGATGTGAGCGGAGATCCCATGCCAAGGTATAATACTATACTAAGCATACACATGTAAGGCATAAACGTAAATAGAGAAGATAAATATATAAAAGCATAAATCTTGCAAAGGTAAGATACAAAGATATACCAGACATTCGAAGATTTATCTAGAACCTGAGCATGGCTCAACTCTCCCTAACTCTCAACTAGAACTAATCTACTACATTGGAGAGTCCAACCCTAATTCTCCTGGTGTTGTGTCTTGATCCGAAGAGATGAATATAAATTTGGGTTTTAGGGATAGCTCCAGGGACGGGGCTAGGGGCTAGTATATATAGGGGAGATAGAATAGAGGGCAAGGAATTGCCACGTCATCGATCCGCATCACCTCCCTCGACCACCGTTGGATAAACCGATCTAAAACCGCTTTAGAATCAACGGTGTAGATCGTAGGAAGGAGTACAAGGTGGCGGAGGGTGAGTGGGCCCCCATTGGGCCGGGCAGCCTCCCTAGTGGGTCAGCCGGCCCACTATGGTGCCCAATTGGCCCATGCATCGGCATGGTGTCTTTTGGAACCTTCTAGAGTTGTCTTTCGTAGTTTTCGTGAGTTGAATCACTTGTTGCCGTCGGTTTGCTTATTTGGAGTGTATGACAGTGGTCCCGGGGCTGTTTTTTAGATAAATCCTCCTGCATATAAATATTCATCAAAGCTCATGGAATTCATTAGTTTAAACCCCTATACCTATGTTTGGTGATGAAATTAAATATATATGCAGGTTATGTTGATAGTTTATAATTGATGTTAGTGACTGTATAGTCGCTAAGACAGAGAAGTGGCGGTAGGAAGAAAGGGAGGCAGCTGAGGCCGGGCAGCCGAATCCATTATAGGGCATCGATGAGAGCTCACGTAACTACCTCTATGCCCACAAGCCAAAAAAGTTGAAGGAGGGCAGGACCAAGTACAATGAGCCAAAGGTCGAGGAGGTGGAGAAGAGGATCTTGGAGGTCTCTGCGGCTGAGAAGAGTGGGTCATTCAAACCTTGCTGAGAGAGGGACGTACTAACCGAGGCACTGGGAAACCCAGAGCATCGCGGCCACATCTGTGGGGTTTCCTCGAGGCAGAGCTAGAAGGACGTGGAGGCCTAGCAATCCGACGCCAACTCTTACCACAGGAGGCAGAGGTACGAGGAAGGGCTCGTCTAGAAAGGCTGCGATAAGGCAGTCAAGGACATGATCGTGGGGAAGATACAAGACGCTTTCACGAGCACCGACCCCAAGATGGTGGTGCTGAGGACGTAGATGTTTCGCCAGGCTGGCGTGCTGCTGCCACAGGGTCAAGCCACCATATAAGGGCAGATGGTGTCGGGGACCGGACAACTCCCTAGGTACCCGGTCGACAACATCATTGAACCAACAAGCTGCATGCTCCAGGTGCCCTTCGGTAGGGCGGCGCAGAGCAAGAAGGATGTGGCCACAGGAGTGGCACTACCGCCCGATAGCGGTGCCATGTACGACGACAAGCTGATCCTACCCAACTATACCTGGGTCAACGTGACGTGGACCAACAAAGATTTCGACGAGGATGAAATCGACATTCCCACAAAAGAGGGGTACAGGTTCATCGGCGCTACTTTTGGCATGCGCGTGCTATGGAACAAGAGCGACATTGTCTTGGACATGCCGACGTCAGTGTCACAGCCCTCACACCCATCGTCCTCCATTGGTGTAAGGTCCTAAATGTGTAGAGGGGGGATGAATAGCCTATTTAAGAATCTACAAGTTTCACTAGACAAGTGAGTTAGTAAAACAAATGGCGTAGAAATTCTAGCATTAGCTCACTAAGCTATGCAAGCCACCTACACAAGTCTAGTTCAAGGCTAAACACTGACCACACAAAACAACTAACTCTACTCTTAAACAAGAATAAAACTACACAAGCTAGAGACAAAGAATAACAAGCTACACAACTAGCAAGGTAGATAAGTAAGCAAAGGAGTGAGCTAGGATTGTTATACCGACGTTGATGAGTAGAGATATGTCCAATGAACCAATCAATCAACGCAATCACATACACAAGATGAAATCCTCAGCAAAGAGATGACACAAGAATTTTTACCGAGGTTCACTTGCTTCCCGGCAAGCTAGTCCTCGTTGTGGCGATGCACCCACTTGATGGATCGCGAGCTAATTGACTATCGAGAGTCAAACCCTCAGTGGGTGCCACACATCCACTCACAAGATGGGGATCCGCCAAGCCACGAGCTCCACTAGAGTAGCCAATTCGCGAACTCCCACGGGGAAAGCTCAAGAACCCCTCACAATCATTTGGCGAGGCTTGAAACAATCTCCAATCACGAGCTCAACACCACCGCTGCTCCAAGCCATCTAGGATGTCAGGAAACACCCAAGAGTAACAAGTAATCCACAGCCAACTCAATGGATCAAGGGCCACTAGATGCAACTCTCAAAGTGATGCACTTGAATCTCACTCAATATCACTAGGGTGCACAATCGAGCAAGGAGATGAGTGGAAGGGGATGTGCTGAGCTCAAGAGTATGTTAGGGAGTCCAAATGTCGAAGAGAGAGTTCCCCAAACTAGCCAAACACATATTTATAAGCCACTCCAAAGAATATAGCCGTTAGGAACAAAGAAACTGCTCTGCGCGCTGACTGGATGCGCATGTCAGATTGACCGGACGCGGCCACAACGTTCGGTCGCACCTGCGCGACTTCGCCAATGCTCGCCACATGTCCCATTTTAAATTTCGTTCATTCGATCTCCAACGGTCACGAAATGTTACCTTCTTAGTCACAGCATGACCGGACGCGACGCTAGAGTTGACCGGACGCGTTACACCCGACGTCCGGTTTGAGTCCAGTAAGGGTCCAGAGAGCGATTTTGTCGACCGGACACGTCCGATCGTGAATGACCAGACACGCCGCCGCGTCCGATCAAACCTTTCCTCGCGCTACTCTCCTGGGTGCGTGACCAGAAGTGCCAGTCCCGTGAGTGATTGAACGTTGCAGTCACAAACCCTCGCACTCCATCCCGCGTGCCTGCAGGTTGAAGTGACCAGACACACTAGCCGCGTCCGGTCACCCTAGTGACTTCCTTTCACCTCCGTTTCTTTGCCTTCGGCGCAGTGGAAAATAGGCGTTCACCATCAAACTCCACCTCCTTCATAAATGTGCTAACACCACCAAGTATTCACCATCTTGTGCTCGTGTGTTAGCATTTTCTCAAATATTTTTCAAGGAGTTAGCATCTCACTAGATCCTAAATGCATATGCTTAAGAATATGGACCTAGTAGCACTTGATTCATGAGATGACCATGATTGCCCCTCTTAATAGTCGGCTATCAATCCTAGACCTGGTCAATCACTTCTCTACTCATCTTGAGACCAGCAAAAGAGAATCCTATGATTATACCTTTGCCTTGATCATCTCATTCCTTGTCCATCACCTATGTGCATGTTCACCATCATCTTTATCTTCATGCACTTGCAATCTTATGGCCATCACCATCATGCTCCTTGCTCCTTCATCACATGTGTTGCTATGCCTAACTCAATTCACTTGACACAATGTCATTAGCAACTTGGTGTCATTAACTACCAAAACCAAACTTAGACTTTCACCTGGGTGACCCAGGTGACGACGATGATAGCGGCAATGACAACGATAATGCTAGCAGCTCAGGCACCAGTCCTCCAGGCAGTCTACCTCCCGGCAATAGCAATCCACAAGGAGGCACAGGGGCAACATCAGGCGATGTGACACCACCGCCTGCAAGTGGTTCGAACCAGGGCTCAAACCAAGGTCCTCCACCGCTGAGGAAGCCTGCAGATGAAGAGGAGGCCATACCACCGAACCACACCAAGTCGAGTTGGGTGGCCCATCAAATAGCCGACGAGCACCCGTACTCTACTATGTTTGAAAGGTATGGGTTTAGGGTTTAGGGTTGCAGGCCAAAACCCTAAACCCTAACATCCCAAGCCCTGGTGTTGCAGGCCGAAAACACCACCGTTGTTTTGGCCCTGGTCAGATGATTGCCCAAAAAACTACGAGCATGGAAAGCTCATGTTGACCTTGGGTGACCTCCTTGAAGAGAAGTGAGAGATAAGGAGGTTCCACTGTGGTACATGGAAGCAACGAAAGTGGGCCTGGAAAACTTCATCATCAACATTTCGGCGGAGTACTTCCATGTGCCCACGGATGGTGAAATCATCGTAGATTTGCACGACATGCATAGACTACTGCGGCGAAAGGACCTTGATGTTGTCCAAGTCACCATATTTGCCCTGTAAGTTAATTATGACTTTGACACTTCTGCATCGCTGTAGGTACTCTAGGGACAAACTAATAATGCCATGATGAATTTTCCTTGTAGGATGCAGGCCTATGTAAGCAAGGAATTGGGCAAGGATATTCTCTATCTCTCTCCGATGCTTCTTATAGAGAGAACCATCATGGGTTACGATATACCAGACACTCATGAAAAGTTGGTGAATTTGAACCCGGATGAGAGAAAGAAATACAAGGAAGATCTGGTAATCGAATATAAGTATCAGACGGGAATGTACATCTATGAGGCCATGAAGAAGATCTAGGGTAATGGGTGTGTCATGGCCGCCCACCAGTCCGGGTAGGTCCAAAAGATACTTTGAACATATATATAGCAACTGAGATCATGACTTCTCATATTAGAACATTTCAAATCTGTATTGTGTGAATGGTGTAGGCAGGGCATCATGGGCCATTGGATTGCATTTATAATCTATCCTTAGGATGGAAAAGCCTATTGAAAGGTCCAAAATGGCTAGAGGGGGGTGAATAGCCTAAAATAAAAAAACTCTACAAACCACTAGAGCAAGGATTAGTAACACAAATGGCGATAAAGGTGGTTTGCTCCAGCTCTAAGTGTTAAGCAAGCCTCCTAGGTGCAAATTTTTAGTTATCTAATGTCTCTATGGAACACACAAGCTAGGTTGCTACAACTACTACTACCTAGAGTGCTAGCAACAAGAACAAACACAACTAAACAAGCTATAACACAAGGTAAAGTTACGGTAAGTGAACGATAGGAAGATGATTTTATACTGACGTGTAGAGGCAAGTGAACCAATGAAGAATACCAATGTGAAGGCAATCACGGGGAGACAATCAATCATAATATCAAGAGAGACACCAAGATTTTCTCTCGAGGTTCACGTGCTTGCCGGCACGCTAGTCCCCGTTGTGTCGACCAACACTACGTGGTTCGGTGGCTAATTGGGGATCCACATCCAAGCTCTCTAAGAGCGCCGCAAGAACCTACCGCTAGTGAGGTAACTTAATGACACGCGCAATATATTTGAGCTACCTTATGGCTCTTCACCGGGGAAGGTGCAAAGCCCCTCACAAGTCGCCGAAATCGGCCACGAACAATCTCCAACTCATGCCGGACCTCCTCCGCTGCTCCAAGCCATTTAGGTGGTGGCAACCACCAACAGAAACAAGAATCCCACAACAAGAGAACACCCAAGTGCCAACTAGATGCAAACTCACACACAAATGCACTCGAGATCACTCAATCTCACTTTGATTAGGCAATCAAGCAAGGGAGATGAGTGAGAGGAGATGTGCTCAGCTCAATAGGATGTTAGAGAGTCAAAATGTCTAAGAGAGACCTCCCCAAACCGGCCAAACACATATTTATAAGCAGCCCCAAAGAATAGAGCCGCTAGGGACTAGTTGTTGCTGCCTGCGCACTGACCGGACACGCTGGTCGTTGTGACCAGACGTGGTCACAACGTCCGGTCGCGCCTGCGCGCCTTCCCCGATGAACGCCACATGTCTCGCTTTGTGTCTCGTTCGTTCGATCGTAACGGTCGCTTAAATGTACTCGTTCACACGCTAGAGTGACCGGATGCGCCGATCAAAACTGATCGAACGCGCCCTAGCATCCGGTTGCCAGAGGCTCGTGCGCTGAGAGGCGTGACCGAACGCACCACTGAAACTGACCGGACGCCACAGTGCCAGCGTCCGGTCGATTCCAGTAAGCTACCACTCATGACCTGACGCGTCCGGTCGATCGTGACCGGACGTGCCACCGTGCCCGATCGACCTAGCGTGCTTCGCAGTTTCTCTAGGGCTTGACCGGACGCGCCGGTGCGAAGCTCCAGCGTCCCGCGCCAGACTGCTGCTGCCATTGACCGGACGTGTCTGATCATGCCGAGACCACGTCCGGTCACCCCAGTGACCTCTGTTCACCTCTGTTTTTATCCACGGTGACTAAGAGAAAATCTCCGCCTCCGGCGTAGTGGAAAATAGGCGTTTCACTTCCACAAAAAGCGCTCAAACCCCTCTCTACCGCTCAAACTCTACTACCTTTGTAAATGTGCTAACATCACCAAGTGTACATCACCATGTGCATGTGTGTTAGCATTTTCACAATCATTTTAGAGGCGTTAAGTTAACTCACCACTAGATCTAAATGCATATGCAAATGAATCCTCATCTAGTGGTACTTAAGTGATCAATAGCCCTGGAAATTCTTCTCTTTATAGTACGGCTATCGATCCTAAGTGTGATCACACCCTCCATGGTGTCTTGATCACCAAAAGCAAATCCTATCTATACCTTTACCTTGAGCTCCATAGGATTGCACTCCATCTCCTCTTCTTCTTCAAGTATGGAACCAAGTCATCATGATCAACATGTATCTTGCCATCACTTAGGAGTTTACCAATCACCTTTTGCTATCAACACTCAAGCACATGTGATTAGTACTCAAGTTTCATCAATTAGCCAAAACCAAACTAGGGACTTTCACTTGTATATTTGACTCCTTGCGGGACACAAAGAAAGCAGGGTACAAGCACTTTGAAAGTTGTTTGAGATTGTAAGTGACGGAACTTATTCTCATTGACACTAGTGGTTTTTCGTACAACACTTATAAGAAGTACGTGAAAAATCTCGACTGCTATGATCGGAGATCTGAGAAGAAGATCAAGAATGACACGAAACTGAAACTCAGGCATGAGTTCCCAGTAAGTACCAATACTACTACTCTACTACTACTGCTCTTCTCCTAATACTACACCTACTACTCTACTCTACTCTACTCTACTCTAGTACCCCTACTACTACTCTACTCTACTCTACTCTACTCACTACTAGTAGTTCTACTACTCCTACTGATTGTTTATTATATATGCTCTAATGATTGTGTATTATACATCGTGCAGTGTGCCAAACAACTCTATGGCTCAGTTCTATGTGGATTCTACGTTTGCAAGTACTTGAGGACGTGCAGCAAATTCAGCAGCACCTGGCGGCAGCTCAAGAAAGCACAAGACTGGTGGCGAAAGGAGAAGGTTGACCAAGACTTCAGACAAACAATTGCAGACATGTAAGTTTGTCACAGAGAGCGCGCATGAATGGAATATGTTCTTCAACTAGGAAAGTGAGTTAGCGCGAGATCCGAAGTTCAAGAGCCTCAAAAACTGGAGTGACAAGTTACAAATCTTGGATTATGTTCTGCCGGACCTCTTTTTCGATAAAAAATAATATATATGAATGACCTTAGTTGCTCATGTACGAATGATTTGTGTTTGTAAAACAATGATGAAGACATCACTAATGCAATAACTTAATGTTAGTTCATCGAACGAGAATGAATGTAATATATGTTTGTCATCTATTTTCTGCTTTATCTGTGTTTTCATTGAGAAATTTTAAATTCAAATTTTAAAAACATTTTTTAAATCTGAAAATCATTAACCGAGGCGGGCAAGTAACAAAAACCGCCTCGATTAAAACCTTAATGTAGGCGGGCGTCTTTAGTGAACCGCCTCGGTTAAAATCTTAACCAAGGCGGGTGATTTACGACAACTACCTCGGATTAACCGAGGCGGTTAGCTTACGATGCCCACCATGGTTAATCTATTAACCGAGGCAGTTGGTCAACCACCTTGGTTAAGGCCACGATTAACCGTGATCTTTGCACCGAGGCGATTGGCTTGCCCGCCTCGGTTAACCTCTTTTGCCCGTCACGGTAAAGATTCCTGTAGTAGTGTATATGTTTGCAATATGCTTTCAGTGCAACATCTCGTTGCAACATGGGCAAATCTAGGCAGACGGCGTGACAAACTGGTGTGGTGGAAGCGCCCGTGGTAGACAGGACAAGTCTAGGCAGGCAACGCAGCGAACTAGAGTGGTGGAGCCGGCTACGGCACACTAATGGAGGCACCCGGGGCGGTGCGATGCATCCGGGAGGGGCAGCGTGCTGGATCTCCCCATGGTCGAGCTCGATGAGCCAGGGGTCAGGCGCGCCCTTGCTGCATGCAGTACTTGAGGCAAGCGTCGCTGATACGTCCTCCTGTGGAGTGGGCTCTGCGCGCCACCATCGTCCTTAGCTGCTCATCCAGGCTCTCAGATGCCTAGTCCCGCCCACTGGAGAGAGGAGGGGCCTAGGGAGTGCGCGGGAGCGATGGGGGCGGGGTAGGGGCGGAGTCGGAGGCTAGAAGGGGGCGTTGCCGAAGTGTTGCACGAGATAGAGGAAACAAGCCACCGAAGAGCCTTAAGGTCGTTGCCGGAGAGAGATGCGGAATGGAGAGGAGAGAGATGCCAAATGAAATATGAAGTTGGGAGTGGATAAAGACGCAACACCTGATGTTTCTTTGTTGGTGGAAATCAATTGTTGAGTACCTAACAGCACGGTTACCTAAACCCCCAAATTAGCGTCATAATAGTGTAATTGACCACCTAATGGACCCTCCTAATTAGCCAAGGGCTCAGGGGGTGCACCCAGCGGGTGCGCTCGTGTGCTTGTGCTGGATAATGAGAAAGTTCGTCTGGGCCTGATATAACCCGAGGAATGGTAAAACACCACTTGAATCTGTATGCAATGCAAAGATTGACCTCACAAGTGTTAGTAGATGATCCTAAAGCATTTGAATTTTCCTGTATTAATAATACAACTATCTATCCTATCAATCTAGTTATATTTCATCGTATGATCACCTCATGACTGGTTAAACATAAACCCTATATTATACCTTTTGCCTTAAGCCCTTCACAATCCATCTATTCCATCTTCCTTCATGACATCTATGTTAGCTCAAGTTATCCTTGTGGACCAAACTTTTAACCTTCATGTACTCACATGAAATGTTTGTCTACAAATGTTGTCATCAATTACATAACTCAAATAGGGGCCTAAATGCTTTCACTTGGAGCAGCTTGAATCGACACCTGCGTAGGTGAGCCATTTTTTCTTTTTCTTGATAAGTATGGTTTTAGTTGGCCATTAGCTTTTAAGTTGCCTAATTCACCCTCCTCTAGACATCACGGAGTAGCAGCAACATATTCTTCATAGTATCCACACGTACGGCGATGAAATGCTATGCGCCGGTATGATAGCACTATGTAGCTAAGGAGAGAGTGGTGGCAGTGACTAGGGTATGGGAAGATCAAACTTTCTATTGCGCCTAGCCATACCTCTTGATATATATAGACTTTGCTAATGAGCTTTTACAAGATGGT
This sequence comes from Saccharum spontaneum, assembly GCA_022457205.1. Classification (NCBI taxonomy): domain Eukaryota; kingdom Viridiplantae; phylum Streptophyta; class Magnoliopsida; order Poales; family Poaceae; genus Saccharum; species Saccharum spontaneum. The sequence continues at coordinate 43,551,464 of CM039606.1, forward strand.
CATTATGACTCTCCTGAATCAATATCCTATTTTGGCCTTTGCATGGATTCAATCCATAGCGCGTATGATTGCCTCTTAGTACATCACCAACGCCACTTTTGTCCATTTCCGAGGGAGTCATTGCTACCTATACATCACCAGGGCCGAATCCAAGGGGCTGGGTGGGCTGCAGCCCCCCTCGTGAGCCTAATTTCTCCATTAAATAATGTTACTTAGCCTCAAATCACTATTAATCTTTAGCTCTAGCTCTAAATCTTCATTATTTAGCCCCCTTGTCCCCATCCTGATCTGCCTCTGTACATCGGTGTTGAATAATACTGTTTGAGGGAAAACCACAATTACGAGTATCAAACTCGCAGCCAAAAGTAAGAAACAGTTTTGTTCGGCGGCATGCAGTAGAAGAATCTGCATGTGCGTGTTTGTTGGTTAGCGGTGCCCCCAGAATTCACTCTCGATCGGGCCACCGCAAGATGGATTAAACTATGCAAGCAAGCAGCGTAGTACACAGCATGTGCTAGTAAAAAAGATGAGAGAAAATCATCTAGTAACCGAGGCACACGCGGTACTATCTTTGTTTGATCTCAGGGAGCATGTCAGGTTGTGTAGAAGTAAAATATTGACAGGTATGATGCCATTTATCTTTTGACCAACCCCCACCGTGTTAAAGTCAAAAGTCAAGAAAAAATGGCGGTGTTTATATATGGCGAATATGTAATTGAATTTCGCAGAATTTGGTAGCAGCTAATAAAATTGTGGCTGCGCGGTTCAACCTACCCGGTTGAAACACAAATACTGGAGGGCGGCGAACCGGTGAAAACTGAATGAAATTTTGGTAAACAATTTTCAAATTTCCATGAAATTTTGCTAAAATTTGAAAATTATCTGAACGGAATGGAATCGAAATTACAGGTATGTACATTTACCGAAGGTCATAGATAGAAACGGAAGATTTTCGGTGAAAACCGACCGAAATTCCGAACCCTTAAAATGGTTTTAGTTTCTTTTCTGTCCATAAACGGTTGCATTTACAGGGCTCGAGACCTCTCCTTTGGAGGAGGATGCATGCATTAACTGAATCAATTTGTCATGGCAAACAGATGATGATCGAGTTTATTTATATACTACATTAATTTAATATAAGTCTTTCTCTTTATTAGTGACCTAGGTCAGTGCTCAGTGGTGAGTCCAACAATTGTGCGCGCCCTACAAACCGGGACGGATGACTTCCTGCTTTCCTTGTGCAGGCAAGCAGGTGGTCGGAAATCAAGGGCCTGTCACGTACGACGTCACGCAGATCTCCCCTAGATCGCCCTGCTGTCCCGCTCTCGGTCCCGCCCATTCTTTAATCCGGCCAACTCGCCCCTGGCCAGACGCGTCATGGCCACCGAAAAGCGGAGCGGGCACGGTGGCGCTCGGCGCGCGGCGCGCGGCGCGGTGGATAGGCCCCCCGGCGCGCGCGGCGGGCCGGCAGCAAATCTGCCGGCCGGGCGCCGCGAGGAGATAAAGACAGCCGCAGCGCACAGTGCGGCGGCGGGCGGCGGCCATGCGCGGGCAGAGCACCCATGGCGTTGGTTGCGTCAGGGCAGGGGTTTAATAATGCCCAGACCGTTAGGAATTTCCTCTGAAAAGGCCCGCCAGAAAGAACATCGCAGCGGCTAATCATCACGCATTCACGCTCTATATAGTCCTCCTCCACTCTCGTATTACATGCATATCAAATGTTTCGTAAAGAGGGAGGATCTTGAGTGGTTTGCTGTACTACTACCCAAAAACATCTGTCTGTCTTATAATATAACCGCCGGCGAGCGGTGGCGCTGCCTATCAGACGACGGTCGCCACGGACGCCGAGCTTAACAGCGTCTGTGGCTAGCTAGCCAGCCGTGTGTGTGTTTTCCATGTGCAAGAACAGTGTCTGATGATACGGCGTTTGCAGAGCTAGAGAGAGAGATACGAGTACGACGTCGTATACACGTATAAAAAGTACCTGTACAGTAGTTCTACTTCTACGTACTCCATCCCGATTTATCTGTCGTCGGAGAGGCATGCACGAAGACCAAGGTAAAAGTTAAAAGACCATGATGTCCCTGTGAAATAAGTACACATGGCAGCGATCTCCCTTCCCTGTTGTTCGCTCGATTTCCCCGGGACAAGTCCAGCACCAAAAAACCAGATCCACGGAGCCCAACAAATCAGATCAATCAACTAAGCAGATCCAATCGGCCGAGATCAATCAACAAATCAGATCCAAAAAAATCAGAGGGAGACACAGCTCCAGGCAGGGGCTGCCTCAGAGGGAGACGATCTGCCACCGCTTCGACTGCCGAATCCGCTTCCGTCCAGCGAACCGCTCGGCGACGACGCGCAGCTCCTCGTCGGCGCGCACCCCAGAGGCCGTGAGCCTCGTAGAGCAGCGGGAGGCACGCTCCAGGCAGCGCCAGAGGCGGCAGGAAAGCGCTCAGGCGAGAGCGCGCCACCGGCGCTTGGCCTGCTCCGGCTCAGCCTCGGCAGCCGCGGCGGGCGCTCGAGCACCTTCTCCAGCCACCGCATCGCTATGGTCGGCGCCAGATCTCGGCCGCCCCACCTCTGACTGCACGGATGTGGAGGAGAGAGGGAGTCACCGGTGGAGAGGGGAGGGGGGGGTGTCGCCGGCGAAGTAGGAGAAGGGGAAGGGAGCCGACGAGGGCTCGACGTTGGCCCGCTCGGGAGATTCCTCAACGCCGTGCGAGGACGGGTGATGGCGTTGCTGTGCTGCGAGCGATGTGGTGACGAGAGAAAAGAGGGGATGAACCGAGGGAGGTGGGATGGGGTGGACGGTAGGTGTGGGACCCGTATACAGTAGCCTAGACGATAATTAATTCAGGACGTGCTATTGGCGCTAGGACGACTGATAATTCAGGACGGAGGGAGTAATAGTGATAGACGCGAGGGAGAGAGTGTGTGTGAGTACTACAGTAGATTAATAAATTGGACGTTTTGGGAGCTTGCAGTGCAGGATCGTTGGCGGCGTGGCAGGCCCTCCGTGCGCTGTCGCTTTCTGCCCCGGCCTCTTCACACTCACCTCAGTACCTCACCCCACAAAAATTAAAGCTACCTCAGCGCTCACCTCCTCCCTCATCCTCCAACCTTCCTCTCCCTTCTCCCTCTCCCTCACCTCCTCCTCACGCGCAGACACGCCAAAATCCTAGGGAACCCCCACTACGCCTGCACGCGCACACTAGCTAGCCACCTTAGATCGGTCGACACAGCTAGCTAGCTACCCGCTAGCTGCACCACCTCTCGCTCGCTGCTAGCTAGGCTGCCGCCCGGCCGGGCCGCGCGAGAGCGAGCGCTCAAAATTCGCGCGCACCCGCCACGCGGCGCGGCCATGCTGCGGGCGCCGGCTCGGCGGCGGGGAGGAGCAGCGCAGTAGAGAGAGCCGGACACGGGCGATCCGCCGCTGCCCGCGCGGGCCGCTTATGGATCTGGCCGCATGGCGGGCTTCCCTCTAGGCGGAGGCGGAGGCCACGGCCGCGGCGACCACCCTTACCCACACGTGAACCCTTCCTCCGGCTCCGGCTCCGAGTCCTCCGCCGCCGCGACCGCCGCCTACCTCTACACGGCCGCCGCCGCCGCTTCCGCGCCGCGCGGCGGGTTCCAGCTATGGCCGCACCACCCGGCGCAGGAGCACTACCACCACTTCTACGCGCCCAACATCATCCGCTTCGCCGATGACCCCACGGCGGCGGCCGCGGGCTCCTCGCTCGGCGGCAGGGGCTCCGCCTCCGGCGCCGGCGCGGGCACCATCAGCTGCCAGGACTGCGGCAACCAGGCCAAGAAGGACTGCGTCCACATGCGCTGCCGCACCTGCTGCAAGAGCCGGGGCTTCGACTGCCCCACCCATGTCAAGTCCACCTGGGTGCCCGCCGCCAGGCGCCGAGAGCGACAGCAGCAGCAGGCCACCGGCGCCGCCGAGCCCTCCAAGCGCCACCGCGACGCCGGTGCCCAGCCCTCCTCTACCACCGCCACTACCACTTCCTCGGGTACGCGCGTATTTTAATTTCTTGCTTTGCTGCTATAAACTGCACTGCACGTCTGCACGCCTTCGATCACTAGCTAACTAACAAGCAAGCAATTCATCACCACCGTACCCAATAATCTTTTAGCTAGCTAGCTAGCTGCATGCTAATCGATCGAGACCATGTGGTTGTCTGCTTGATTGATCGATCAGGGGAGCAGCAGCAGCAGATGGCGGTGGTGGCGGAGCGGTTCCCGCGGGAGGTGAGCTCGGAGGCGCTGTTCCGCTGCGTCCGCCTGGGCCCGGTGGACGAGCCCGACGCCGAGGTGGCGTACCAGACCAGCGTCAGCATCGCCGGCCACGTCTTCAAGGGCATCCTGCACGACGTCGGCCCGGACCCATCGGTCGCTGCGGGCGGCGGCGGCGGCTTCCGCCACGCCACCGAGGGGTCCTCCCCGAGCACGGCCGCGGCGGGCGAAGGCAGCGTCGCGGGGCCCGTCTCGTCATCGGCTGTGGTCATGGACCCGTACCCGACGCCCGGCCCCTACGGCGGCGGCGCGCATTTCTTCCACGGCCATCCGAGGTGATCAAACGTACGGCCACCACGATTGACACGGCTAGCTTATCTGGTTTCATTCCCTTTCGGACATGGCATGCATCTCTCCATTATCCACTGCTTCAATATTTGCTTTTTACTAGAAGGATTATCGATCATCATCACCAAATTGTTACTAGCAGCTTTTATTTGTTTCCTTCTTCCTCCATCCCTCTTGCTTCTCTCTTTCATTCTCAATGATCGATGCATAAACTGATGAGCACCGTTCATCACTGTTTCTTTAGGATCATACTATTACTACTGTAGTAGTAGTAGCTTGCCCATCAGGTCACTAGAAGTATATATATATAAAGAGCTTAGACTAGCTATAGCTAGGGAGCAGTGTTCATCATGATTCAAAGTTTAAAACCTGACAGTTTGGTAACCTGATGCTGGTGCCTGGGGAAGAGTGGGCTATCTTGATTGATGCTCTCCCGCTCCTCTTGCCATTGTTTCTTCCTTTCATCTTTGTTCAATGGTGGTGATGATGCTGTCCCCTGGTGGTGTCATGCAGATATAGAATGTGGGTACTTAAGGCTTCTTCGCATATTTGCTCAAGTATTTCTACTCCTGTGTGTCATAGGGAGTGACACCTTTGCTTTTGCTTTTCTCTTCAAAAGCTGAACCCTAGTTTCATACTGTAGCTAGTAGCTACTGTGCTACCTGATTTTTGGAAATTTGGTAGTATGAATGATAGGTGTAGCTGTATATGGAGAGAGAAGGGGGGAGGGTGGTAAGTGAGAGAGAGGTGAGAGGAGAGTGGAGAGAGATTTCTTCCAGTCCAATCATCATATGCTCAAGGAAGAAGGCTGACGGAGTCAGATATCTATGTCTCGAGAAGAATAAAATGACGACATGCTTCGAAAAAAATTAAAGGAATGCTAGTTGTGCATGTATCAATCCTTATTAGCGTTACCAATGTTTCCAAGTTTGGTATTTGGTTCGCCACTGTGGGATCCCAACCAATATTCCGATCCATCATATCGCATCACATCACCAATAATCCAATTGTCATCTCAACTCTCAAGCAAATTGATTTTTCCCACCCTAATTTAAGTGTCATTTCAAACAGTTATATTTCCTATACACACACGTGTAGTGCCTATGATTGGAAATATACAGTTGCACTTGTTGAAGTACTCTGTCAGCACATAACTAATTAATTTAGTACATATTGTAATATTACCCTGGTCCAAAAAGCCGTGCTGATCATTCTCTATTTTTTCCCGAAATCATGGGAGATTCAATTTCTGCGAATGTTCTCCCTTTTCCAATTTTTTTCCTGCTTTTAGGATTAGTGGAGTTAATTCAAAAAATTATCAAAGTCAAACATTGTTTGATACCAATGTTTTAAATAGCAGGCTAAGGCGTTTAGCGGTATACCTTTAAAACAGCTAATAGCGGAGCTATATCAGGCTATAGCAGGATATAGCGGCTAAATTGTATATGAACTCAAATAGCGGCACTCTGCCTCAAAAGGCTATAGCGGGCTATAGCGGCAGATCTAAAACTATGTTTGATACACCACTAAAGATTATTGTGATATTATTGTTACTATCCAAGGATGAAGAACTGTTACCTTGCCATCTTTTGAAAATATTGCGTTACGCCTTTAATTTCTTGAGAAACACATTGTTAGTCGAACACTGAACAATGAGGGCAATCAGGTATTATTGGCCTCTCAGGCTCTACCTGGCACTAGAAATATGCACAGTTTAGGGCATTTGTGGGAACTCAATCATCATATGATGATTTATTGCTAACCATCGACATGCATTTGGTATCAGATAATTTAATGTACGGTTAATCTATTTGCATGTGCAATATTACTGATGTTATAATTTCAAACTTCATCACCGAAAAAAATCATTATGCTTGATTAAGGACTTTTACTGCTTCAAAATAATATGCATTTACTACCATGCATGTTACCATGTGTCTTTCTATAGGTGCCATATTTATGTTTTTGATGAAATTGTATTGTGTGCATATATATACTTCTGAATTATATTTATTTTTTTCTAAAATTGCATTGCATTAATGCCTGATTATGGGTTGTTTACTATGGATAAAAGTTTAACCATTGCCCTAATGTAAGATGGTATTGGTCTTCTTAGGATTGTAGTACTGCTGGTAGGAGATGTATTTTTTTCCTTTTCGTGGTTAGTAATGCATGGTTGAGTGTTCTGGAAATTGTCTTCATTATTGCTCCTGAAGTATGAAAGCTTATAATCTTTTTAATTCTCTGATGTGGGCATTTCCCCTTTTGTTGATACTTTGCATTTGTCGTGTTATTGTGTGGTATTGAACTTGTAGATCTGTCTGACATATGATGGCATTGTACGAAGATAGCTACATTATTAACCTATTATTATCAACTTTGCAAAAAAAAATATTACTAGTTTCCAAAAGTCTACAATTTTTTTTGTCAAGATTCATTCCCTTTTAAATAAGTGTAGTTGCCACATATTTATATACTTCGACTAGCTAGATTGAAGGTTGTATTCTTTCAACACTGGAACTTGATATTACAACTGCTCCTTAGTTTCCAGGACATACATGATATGGGATATGAAAGCTGAGCCTTTTTTTATTCAATGCTATAGTGTGACACAACTTATTAACTCCCATCCTTCCCACGCTGTAGTGTGCTTATTATATGTATAAATTTCTGTCAAATTGACAGTCAGTTATGTTTACTGCTGGTGGTTTATAATTGTTTAAGAACACTAACAGTTCTACGGGAACATGAAGCGATAGTTTAGGACAAGACATTTGACCTAAGGCACACTGTACTGACTAACCTTTATTTGACTATACTACTGTTAATATCTGTTACGTAGACAACATTATACCAAATATGCAAAAATGAGAATATTATCCAAAGTTAGCCTGGTATAATCATTCCATTATATGTACTTTTATTGACAGAATGCTAATTATATTCACGCGTGTTGTCTCTAGAAATTAATAGAGGAGCTAAGGCTAAGCTACCAGCGCTACTTGTAATTTTCTCAGTAGAATACTTGGAGATTTGTACGGTAAGCACAACATGGTATTTTTTTTAAAAAATAAACTATATGGTATATTGTTGCATTCAAAATCTTTTCCCCTTGTGTGGCACAGCAGATAAAACGGCACGTGAATTAATTGGTTGCCTAAGAAGTAAGCACTTGTTCATCAAATAATTGAATTCCATATTTTTACCTAACTAGAAGTCACAATCAGGCACATGATAATGTATTTGTCACGCAACCTCAAAGATGCATGGTGATTCAGCCTAATCTGTTTGGCTTTGATCTGTTCCTTTCAATCGAAAGGCTAGCAGGAACAATAATCAGTAACTCCCGTGGAACTTTGCTAGAGAAATTTCATGCGTACGTTTTCGATTCTGGATCGTGCATATATATAAAGTCAAAAGTTGCTAACTGTTCATTGTTGTGTTCTAGTTTACAATCACTGTGCATGCATTATCTTCTGGATCCTTTGATAGCTTCCACTGAGAGTGATTGCTATATACCGCTGTATATTAGAGTAATATATACAGTCAATAGTTGTAAGTAGCTATCTAGCTCTTAATATTTCTAGATCCACAATTTCCTTCTGAAATTCTTGTCATCATCTAAATTTTTACACATAATAAATTAAAGTAGATGCATGCATGGGTATTAAATTTTTATATGTATATATCGCATCAATAGGAATTAAGCTAATTTGTGGGAGTCTCTGATGATGAGTTCCTTCTTCTTTTTGTCAAATGGTATTTTTTGCCCTTCCAGAGTTTTGATTTGAACCTAATATGTATGTACACTACCACTTAAATATGCCAAATTTACCGTGAAGGTCAACTTGCATTATTTTTGAGTGATGCATTTGCATCACTTGAAAGTTACATTATGCTTACTATACGGAGGATGTCATTAGCTAGGCGTGTATGGTTCCACCACTTCCGCTTTAGAGATATGATGCGCATCATCTGTAAATTCATAAGTCCTCATGAACTTGTGTCCTAATCTAACATAAGATTAAACAGTATGGTACAGTACGTAGCTTTGTCCAAACAATACACCTTATCCCCCAACTAGGATGTGTACGGATTCATTGCTTATCTATAATACCGGCGGGTATCTTGTTCTAATCTGTCATACATATCTTGGAAAGCAGCAAATGAATCAGTGTTTATTATATAAAACTTCTTTCTTCACCGTATCATATTTGGACGACATTGATATGCTTAAGTACAACTTAGCATCTAATTCGCACAATCCTTTTAGATATTCTCCCTTTAATCTATCTTTTTTACGCGTTATACCTACAGCCTATTTTTACAAGTTGTTTACGACGACGGGAAATCAAATTGATCCACCAATGACTTTGGTATTTAATTGTTTAGATTATTGATCAAATGGTTTACAATATGGGGCCATACATTTCTTCTAGGGATTCATGGATCTCTACAATGCATATCACTACTACCAATTTTAAGACGAAGGTAGCTTTATTAAAAAAAATTGTAGCCTCTACAACAAGTACTCTATTAGTGCAGAGAAGAAAAGAAAAAAAATTACAGAGGACGCAAAACGACACTGGATCTCAAACCCAAGCTAACGTGAAAGATGTTCCATCGCAAATTAAAATGATACACGCCCAAAATCTGAGCTTTTTATATTTTTGCATGTGCACGTGTTGTGTGTATCCACCACTAAATTTGCATTATTTTTGCGTGAAAAAAAAACATGTGGGGCCGGGCCGCGGTGAATTGACCCCATGGGTCACAACAACGCAGGTCCACTATGTACAAGACATGACTGCCGGAATAACATGCGTGCTGCGTGCATGCGTGGCATGCCACATGCACCAAATATTGAGATGGATATGTGTGTGTCTTGTGTGTCGATCGATGGGATGCAGAACAGTTGCGATATGATGTACTACTACTGGAGTGTCTCCCCACACCCTTTTACGCCGTTTCCCTTTGCTCTCTAAAAGGAGGAAGTATAAGGAGAAAAGGACGCGACGGATGCTAGCTGCAGCCCGGCATGGTATATGGCTAGCGAAAGGCACACTGTTCATCTCTCCTTTTCAAGTAGAGCGAAAACTGTTCGTGTGTCTCTCTTTTTTCCGTTAGAGGTAGCAGTACGGTTATAAATGATTTTACATTGCATGTAGGAGTACGTGCGTCCAGTATTACATGTGTCCTGTATTTGGATTGGATCGCCGCGTATACAGGCATTCTGGTGGAGAAATGCATGACTCGCAGTACACACATATTTTTCTCGAACAAGCAAAAGACTCGCTCGTTATTTTGATTATAAGGTATATATAAGAGTTGAACTTTAGAAGGCTCCATCATAGCTTCAGATTCATGTTTCGGTATTACACAAATGTAGACAACCGAAATTTGGACAGCTATACAACCTAAATAGTTGTTGGCTTTCTCCTCCGCTGCCACCCTGTTTGGACGCCAGTACACACGTATTGATGGTATAGGCGAGACGGCACATGGCGCAGGACGCGAAAACTGCGAATGCATATGCATCCAGGGTACCGTCCTCATCTTTATCGCCGTCGCTACAGTAATTCATGGATGCATGCTCCCAGCCCATAGGTTCTCTCTCCTCTTTTTATCTGTTTCTGCTTCGCTCTCGCTCATGAGAGATGAGAGAGAGAGGAGGCAGGAGACGACCTAGAGTCTATAGCTAGAGAGAGAGAGATGGAGTAGGGTGGATGGTGCAGGTGCAGATGCAGGCAATGAGCTGCTATCTACTCCTCCTATGAGCTAGAGCTAGAGCTAAAGCACGTTCATCATGGGGAATCCTTAGCTTAGTGTAGAGTGCTACTAGATATAGAGGGGTAGGGTGGGGAGAAGGAGGAGGGAATAGCCATTGTTGCCGCACCCTGCCGGCATGCATATGCATGGTCCCAAAAAGGACGTTTATCGAGTTGGCCGCACGGCGTCGACGACGAGCCACGTGCCGCCCGCCCGGTGGTGCTGGCGCTGCCGATGGAACGGACCGGCACCCGCTCATCAAAAACCTCCACGCACACCGCAAAAATCCAGGATTTACAGGGGGTCCTCGTTCAGTGCCATGTAATCTTGCAGCTGCAGAGACCTCTCGCTTTCACTCGCCTCCGGTCCATCCGCTTGAGCTTGGGCTGGGCGAATACCGCATGCAGGGCTCCTGGTCAGATCCGTGTTTCCTCCTCTCCTGCAACCAGATCGAGTTCATCAGTGTCGAGATCGATGCCCCTGCATGCATGCTCGCCATCTCTTCTAGCTGGTCCAAGATCACAATGCGCGACCATTATGCTGCTGTCGCACACGGCAGTGGGACTGTGGGAGTACTCGTAGTAGTATCCATCAGTATATATAGCTCGGTCCATTCCATTGCTTGTCTGTTCCCTCTCGTACAGTTATCAGCTCAGTAAGGCCTTGTTTAGTTGGTGAAAGAAAAATTTTTGGTGTCATATTGAATGTTTCATAAGATGTCAAAAGGGGTTTTCGGATACTAATTAAAAAACTAATTACATAACTCGTCTGGAAACCATGAGACGAATTTATTAAGCCTAATTAAACCGTCATTAGCACACGTGTGCTACTGTGGCACTTAAGGCTAATCATAGACTAATTAGGCTTAAAAGATTTGTCTCTAGGTTTCTGACCAAACTGTCATTAGCACATGTGTGCTTGATCGATGGGTACTACTCGAGATCTTGTTCGATGATGAGATGGAGATTGAGAGCATCAGTTCGTGCGCTTTCGTCGCGCCTACAAACATGGTGGACTAGTTTAACCGGTGTAGCATCGATTCACCTTTCTGGGGTGCAATATCATATTGGATTTGGATCCCCATTTTAGCTAGCATCGATTCACCTTTCGGGGGTGCAATTGTATACGATAAGTATTGGATGGATGAGGATCCCTATTTCAGTTCTTTAGTTGAGGACCTACATTCCTACAAAGCAGGTCAGCGGTAGCTTATACTAGTATTTGCCACTCCTACTTTCTTGTCTCACACACGCATGTGGCTGCAGTGCAGGAAAGTTCATGCATGCATGCATGCTGCATTCTTTCTCTTTGCACATACATAACTAACCGAATCTCACCTCACCGGACGGCGGCCGGGCTGCCCATACACCATACTATTCCATTCATTCATGTATGGTGTATTTTAGTTTGAAAAGGTACAGTTTGCAAATATTGATCGGGAATAATTAATTCTAGTCAAATTGTAAGTATTATGTGTTTTGTATATTGTACATACAAACAGAGCTGGCATCAATACATTTATATTCACAGTTTCAATTGATAATACTCCCTCCGTCCCAAAATATTTGTCATTCTAGGATCCTTTTTTTTCTCAAATTACTAGTCATTATCGCATTCTAAAGCATCATTAAGGGGATGTTTGGATCCCTCGTTGGCCCTTGCTATGTCTGGTTGGACAAAGATAGAGGTGTTTATTTTGCTTGTTCACTGCCTCGATCTTATACTTACAAGCTTTTCTTCACCAAGTCAAGCAAAGCCTAGCTCGCTCGGCAAGGTGAGGCGAGTGCAGTAGGTGAGAGAATAGTTAGGGTGTGTTTGGTTCTTGGGAGAGACTTCGCCTCGCCTTACTCATACAGAAATCAAAATAGAATTAGTGTTTGATTCCATGGTGAGTTTATCTTGGGGTTGTGCTGCCAAGATTTTGCCTATTGGTGGGAAAGTGCCAAATTGGCTAACCCATGCTGGCAACACACTACTACTAAAAATATTAGACCCCCTGGATTAATGGAGGCGGGCACAAAAGGGAACCACCTTTGTTAATGAAGAGGGCATCCTAGGAGAAATGTTCGCCTGCGTTAACCTTTATTAATGGTGGTGGCCGTCTTATGGAGACCGTCTCTATTAATGCTGAGTCGTTATTAATTCTGATTTTCAAAACATAAACTATACATGATTCAGATCATTTCAAGAATAATAAATCCGGCATCCCAAAGGCTACTACCTAGCTGAATATGGGCTCGACATAAAGTTATGAATTCGTACGACGTATAGCACCTCGAGTTGTCCATGTACTCCATGGCATGCATTGAGCGGCAGCTCGCATTTCTAGGAATCTAGAGTAGAGCGGCAAAACTGGCTAATCCCAAGCGTAAGGACACGCTTAAAGTGAAGGACTCCGGCATGCACTGTAGCATGACCATGTGAGGGCGTGGCATATGCAAATCGAGCAGCATGCTCCCCTCAGGCCTCAGGCAATCGTGCCGACATATTCTAGCGCAGAGACCTGTGTTTCCAGCGTTCGCCGGGCTGTGTGCCTGCATCGATCTGCAACTCGCTCTGCCTGCCGGAAGCATCCAAGAGGATTCGGGTACCTACCGTGATGCAGGGTGATATCACCCCACAAGCCACAGCTGAGCTGATGAGATGATGCATGCATGTGCTGTTCAGAGCCCGCCACCACGCAGCCTTGCTACAAAAGCAGCACTAGGTAGCTAGCTAGGTAGAGAGATTCCTCATATGCATGCCTAGCTAGCGGCTATATGGATCGAGTTTGAAAACAAAGTACAGTAATTAACTGTCCAGAGAGCATGCCCGAGGATGGTGGTAGTCGTATTTGCTTCCGAATATCTGTTCATCCATATGTATTTTCAACGATGATTATCTCTTCTCTTTTCAAGAGACTTAATTGATTATATAGAGCAGATAATAAGGTACTCCCTTTATTTTAAATTATAAAGCGTTTTGACTTTCTAGATGTATGGTTCTTGCTATACACTTTTCTTTTGGTTAGCTCTTGCTATACACTTAGATATATCGATATATCCTATGGTCCTGTTTGGATCCTTAGGGATTTTAAAAATCTAGATAAAAATATGTTTTATTGGATTTTGTGTTTCTATGTTAAAATCCGCTAGAAGCAAGTTCGTTTGAAAGGGATTCTAGGATTCTGAGATTTTTTATCCAAATTCTTAAAATCTCTAAGGATCAAACGAGACTTATGTCTAGATGCATAGTAAAAATAATGCATCTATAAAACCAAAATGTCTTATAATTTGGAATAGAGGTTTCAAACTTTTCTGACGGGTCCTATAATTTGTTTTTTATTAGTATCTGAAACCCTCTCGACCTCCTTCTACATTTCTGATGTGACACCTTGAAAAAATCACGAACTAATCACAGCCTTGTATGGTGTCGGCTTTTCTCCGCCGCCCAATCGCTGGCCGCCGTACGGCTCGCTGGCAGTCGCAGGTCTGAAACCTCTGCCCTGCACCTGATGAGCGCGGCCCGCCGGCCGGCGCGCCGAAGGGATGGGAGCAGGCGAGCAGGAGCAGCGAGCGGCAGCCAGCAGCCTGCTGCCTGCGTGCATCCGGCTTTCTGTGCGATCCGATCCGCTTTTGGCAGCGGGATTGTACGGGATTGTACCGCGCTGCCACACGCCGCAGAGGCAGAGGCAGAGGCGGAGGCTGAGCGAGAGGACCCCGACCCGGCACCCGGCAGCTCAGCGTGTCTGCATATGCATGCAGTTACACAGTTTACACGAAATGGACGAGACAAATCTTTTAAGCCTAATTAGACTATGATTGGACAATATTTGCCAAATAACAACGAAACTACTACAGTAGCATTTCGCCAAAAAATTTGCCAACTAAACAGCCCCTATGATCGTGAGGCTGATATGATACCCGGCCGGCAGATACTGTACTAATGAGCTTGCCATTGCCAGCGCATAGCATGCAGATGGAACCTACTGGTAGTAGTAGTATAGTATAGTAGAAAAAAGATGTTTGCCATTGTTCGTTGCCTTTTGGTAGATCATGGGCAAAAGAATATCGGTTAGAAAGTGTCTTATGGATCGTTCGGTACGTGTCTGTCCCTAGCTACAAATAAATAAATAAAAGCGAGGTATATACGCATCGTCATTTCATGCTGCTAGAGTGATATATATAGTATAGAGTTAAATGCACAAGAGGTCTATTAACTTATGAGCAGGTTTCAATTAGGTCTATCAACTTTTAAAGTGGTTTTTTGAGTTCATAAACTTTGTATGCCGTATCACTTGGTCCATATCCTTCCACATGAGCTTTTCATGTTGATGTGGCCAACTGACTTGTCCATTTGAAGCAGCTCTTGATCATTCATTTCGCCAAACACGTTGTGTGCGCGCAGGCGCACGAGCAGGCACCGCGGCCACATGGGCGCGCGGGCGAGCCGCCACCGCTACGCTCCTCCTCGACGCGCTCCGTGTCCTTGGTGACCCAGTGTGTGACACCGCCGATGCTGACGAGCCTGGTGTCCACGCGGCAATTCTTGCCGGGCCTGGGACGTCTCGCCACCCCACGACGCCTCCCAGCGTGAACACTTGCATCACGTTGAAGCCGCCGGTCCGATCGAGGTAGCGCGGCATGTGCACGCCCCCGTGCTTAGAGGAGTTCACAACAAACGCGAGCACCACGGGACCCTCAGTGGCGGTGCGCTCGGGACACCACGACGTGCCATGTGAGCCTTGAGCATGACCCGCGTGGCTACCGTGGGCCTGCTCACGCGCCCGTGTGGCCGCGGCGGTGGCTCGCTCGCGCGCCCACAACGTGTTTGATGAAATTGAGGGTCAAAAGTTGCTTTACATGGGTAAGTCAACAGACCATGCAACATGAGAAGCCCACGTGGAGTGATATGGACCTAAGTGATACGACATACAAAATTTAGGACCCAAAAAGCCACTTTAAAAGTTGATGGACCTAACTGAAACCTTCTCATAAGTTAATGGACCTCTGGTGTATTTAACTCTATAGTATATTTATTTATGTATGTATTGGTTGTTTAGTCTCCCTGTTTTCTCGTCTCTTTTGGGTTTCATCTCTGGCCTACCCCAACTTGCTTGGGACAAAAGGCTATGTTGTTGTTGTTGTATGTATTGGTTGTTTAGTGTGCACCCGATCCGGACGTACCTACATCTACTACTCTATTTGATGGTGTCATGGTGTGTCGCGACAGCGAGGAACAGTGGAATCTGGAACAGGGATTTGCATGTATCCATGTTAATTTTTTTTCTTTTTATTAGAAAAAGGTATGTATCCATGTTATTTAGATGGGCCGGTCTGAATTGAGCAGTCGACGCTTGGGCCTATCTGTTACGGTTGAACACTAATGGACCCCCAGTGGGCTATCAGCGGCCACTCTAATAGGTGTCTATGTCTTCTTTTTTTTAGTAAACTAGATATATGCCCATGCGTTAAAGCGCTACGGATTGAATGACAATTAGTTTATGTTTATTTTTTATAGATCTGCATATATGTACGTATATGAGCGTATTCCTTCATTTATTTTGTGAGTTAAAATTAGTCACGGTGACATCACAATGGTATCACATGTCCTCACGTCCGCATGCATGGCCATGCATGGACGTCGGTCACCACACATCAAGTCACCGGCGCCTCGTAATTGCCGATCTTGTAGTTGGGGGTCTCATGTTGTTGGATGCCACCACGCACTGCAGCTCGGAAGTCTCAATGGCTGCAGACTGCAGTCGCACTTGTGCGAGGCCCTTCCTTCCCTATCCCCTCACAGACCCCTGCACAGCTGCGAGATTGTTCCTCTTCGTGCCCTAGCTTCCAAAGGATTTTCCCTCGCGTTCATGGCCGGAGGCGGCGGGATGTTTAATCCTGGCTGCCGGATGCGTGGGGGCGGGAGATCCAGGCTTCGTTGGAGTCTTAGAGAGGATACTGACCTTCAGTCCACGTAGTGATGGCACAGCATATATAGGCCGATCGAGGCGGGCAGATAGATCTCCGTTCGCTCTGCACGTGCAGAGGAAGACATCTACAATCGGACCAACCCGTTGGCGCCGCTATAACGAAGGACGGGGCAACTCCATCGAGCGAGGTCGGGGCGAAGCCGTGCGCTGACGCCGCCGCACACTGTGTCATGCTTGTAACCGGGAGACGCGGGTTACCGATGCACAAAACTCGGTGCTCGTCGGACGGCAGGTGGAAGTAGAACCCGGACGCCACGACGAAAAAGTGCACGGCTCTGGCGTCAACGACGACAGGGTAGCCCAGTGCCACGCGTCGCCGGGTTGGAAATCAGAAATGGCTTCTGGCCTTTTTAGTTTCTCAAATTCACCCCTAAATTCTACTATGCAAAAAGAAGATTTCTCGTCATATCAAAATGTTGGCACATATATAGAGTATTAAATGTAAATGAAATCAAAAACTAATTACACAGTTTTGTTGTACTTTGCGAGACGAATATTTTAAACCTAATTAATCAATGTTTGGACAATTATTAGCAAATAAAAATAAAATTGCTACAGTACTAAACAGTGATTCGGGCAACCCAAATTCAGGCATCTAAATACGGCCTTTGTCTTAGTGCGAACGACAGGAGACCGTCACCGGAGTCAACAAGATGCAATGTCCCATCGAAGCGCATGGAGCGCCGGCAGCCCGTGTCACGGCAGTTGAGACGGTCCATGCCTGCGAGTAAGTTCTCGGAGAATATTCCCAGCCAGTAGTCGTCAGGATAGCCGAGGAGCTCCCACGGCCGCCGGCGGGAGGAGGCAGGGAGGAAAGTGGGACAAGTGGTGTTGCGTCGCCGGTGCTTGATGATCCCATACACCCATTTTGGAATTTAATCAAACCGATGAGCCCAAATCGTACATAACTTTGGAATTAAGCTGCCGACGACCGTCTCGACGAGGCTGTTGACCGTCTCTGACGCGAACTTAGAATTGGCTCCGACACGGACTCCGTATACGTTTGTGGACTCGAGTATATGTATCTGGTAGTTTTTGTGGTTGTGGTCTTTATGACCGGATAGCATACTGTTCTTGTATCACTGGACAGATAATTACTTTAGAGTGTTTTTAGGTGTATTAGATAGAAATGTCTTCCATCTTTGTTGCTGGGCGCGAGTAGACGAAGTGACGATACGCTCGGTCCCGGCCCTGGCCCCGGTGAAAAAATAGTTAGGTTGACTGAAGGCCCAAGAACACAATTGGGCCGATTGCATAAGAGTCATCATGATTGTCGGCCAGTTTCACTGACTTTAGCCCCAGGATATCAAGGCCTGTCATCAATGTACAGGACATCCTCTCTCTAAAAAATCAATGTACTGGAGAGTGAAGCGTGTACGTTCCTGGGAATAAGAAGCACAGCCGTGCAGTTACAACTTCCAGATAGAGTGTATCTTTATTTGACACCATATAGAAACGATATTATTTTTCTAATACGATAAACGCTAGTACGTGATTATTATGTTACTAAAATTTTATATTAGAGTTAAATGCACCAGGGGGCCCTCGAACTTGTAAGCGTGTGTCACATAACCCCTGAACTTTGAAAATGCATTTTTGGCCCCTTAAACTTGTTAAATGGTACACATAAGCCCCTAAACTTTGAAAATACATTTCTAGCCCACTGCTCGGCTACAGTAGTATCGGCCCATTCCACAAATTGGGCCCACTTGGCCCATTTGGGGTTGTTACATGTTAGGTCATAACGTGGCTCCCATGCTCCCGTTCACTGTGCATAGTCGTGTTCGTCCCATCATTGGGAATGGGTGCCCCGGTGGGGGCCCACGCGGCTCCCGTCCTCACCCGAGGGCCTTACGTGTCCCTCGGGCGAGACGGAAGTATGCCAAGGGGGACGGGCACTCCTGTGCTTACGTTGTAAGGGTCGGTCGAGGCGGAGATTGTTCCCTGAGCCTCGGGTGGTCAACACAGATGTGTCATTTACTTTCTTTAGTTGGGTATATCTAATATTGATACCCGACACATTGAGAGTTACAACTTTCATGTAAAAAGTATCTTCATTTGACAACATACATAAAAAATATTATTTTTCTAATATGACAAGCACTAGTACGTGGTTATCAATATTATTTTTTGAGCATCTTAACTTCTTTAAATGGAAAAACTCAAAACTACAAAGTTGTAGATCTCATCGAGAGTTATAATTTTCATTCAAATTTCATCTTCATCCGACATCCTATCAAAAAGTTATGGTGTTTCAAATGTTTTGTCTTGTCATGCCACTTCCGGTGGCGCGCTAAACAATACAGTCGCGCCAGCGGGAGTGGTGTGACAGTGTTTTCCATATCGGAAAGGCCATCTAACGTAGCTGATGTTACCACGCCAATGCATGTGGCGCGACAATGTTCAAGCTGTTTGGCTGATGGTTTTTGCGGCTGAAAAGCCGGTTGTGTTGTTTTATTGTAAGAGTAAGCCGAGCTAATAAGTTCAAGCGAATAGGACCATTGGCACTGGCATGACCAAAAAGGTCAGATCCGCAAAAAAAATTTAGAAACGATTATTATTATAACTAGCAAAAATGCTCGTGTGTTGCTACGGGAAGTATTGGACGACGTGAAGTTCAAAAGATTTGTTCAACAATCCCATCATACGTTCTCATTCGTCTTAGAATCAAACTCTAGAACATGTTCGGAGATGCTCTACTCGAAATCATATAGTACAGGACACTTGAAGTTTTATCCAATGATTGGGTCATGCATTTCAATTTGCCTTGTGATCCCACCTTAACACAGTACTCTAACTCATAAAAGTATGGGAGAGAGCAAATGATAACAAAAACACTAATATTTACTCAAAATATATCATAACCTTAATTTTCATACTATCTAATAAGTGTTGGTATAGTTAAATATTGAGTTTTTTTGACTTACTGTAAGGACCCATAAAAATCTGTAATTCATCATAACATATTTACTTGTAAATATATCCTAACCTTAATTTCTATATACTATCCATGTGCTAGTATACTTAAATACCAAGTTTTTGTGACTTACTTTGAGGACCCATAAAAATTTGTAATTCATCTTATTAAAACTAATAAGAGTTTAGTTATTGAAGTGTCAAGGTAGAGACAACCTCCAAGCACGTTTCACCATTAGGCATTTCTGCACCATGCCACCACTGTTGTAAGCACGTTACCCATGCGACGCTTTCTGCTACGGCCTGGCCTCATGGCCTGTCGTAGGAGGCACGGTGTGGCGGGTAGGCACCCCTCTCCTCATGGTCATTAGGTGGTAAGACATGTTAATCTTGTCCAATGTCATCCACTTGTTGATTTTGATCTCTCTTCTTGGGGTGCTGCACCATGACTCTGGCCGGTGGGGAAGGCGTGTACGAATAGCGCAGGTGTTAAATTCATGGCTAGGACGTGTGAATCCATAGTAGGTGAAGCGCTGGAATTTTCTGCCATCCGTTGAGCCTGTTCGTCGACAACCGATGTCATTCTCGTTGTGCAAAAGCCAATGGCAAGATCGCATGGCTTAGTTCATCTGGAACTTGTTTATGTTTGTTTTTGTTTTGAAACATCCATTGAGGTAGAGATTTATACAACTTACTAGGTTTCCTTTTATTCGATGGATTTCTTTATTCCCTTTTCTTTACTTCCGTCTTTTTTATGGGTTAGCTTCAATGAGCTGTAATTGGGCTCGATATTAAACACCCTTCGGACAAAAAAGTAGAAAAAAGAAAAACTAATAAACCAGATAAATCAAAGAAAATCTTAACGATACATGTGTTTATGGTTGTGATAAATGAGA
The DNA here is from genome assembly GCA_022457205.1 of Saccharum spontaneum. Taxonomy (NCBI): domain Eukaryota; kingdom Viridiplantae; phylum Streptophyta; class Magnoliopsida; order Poales; family Poaceae; genus Saccharum; species Saccharum spontaneum. The sequence continues at coordinate 43,571,606 of CM039606.1, forward strand.
AACTTTGAGATTGTAGGATACATAAACATCTCAGATCCTCCCCGGTCGTTGGTGTTACTTGTTGTTAGTTTTCTCAGTTGTTCGGATGGTTGTTTTGCTTCAGCGGCTTTCGTTCAGGTGGTTTTCTGTTTTCAGAGTTGGGGAGGAAGAGTTGGAGTTGTGGCCCAGCTCGAGCTGCATCTTGTAAAAAACCTTTTGTAAAGTTTTTTTCTTTTCTATCGTCTAATAAAATTTGCAACACAGCTTTTGTCGTCCTTTAAAAAAAATTGATACCTAACACTTATATTCAATTTTTTTGAGTTTATGAAGTTCATTGCATGCCTAGTAACTTAAATTGCTGGATTGGAAATTCATGCCATATATGCATCATGCAGACATCTGTGTCATAGGTCAACGGGCATTTGCCAATCTGATACTTTTCTTAGGTTACTCATCATCATTTACATCCACTGTGAAGCGGCCTATCTTCAGGCCAACCTGATATATTAGATTTCCGTAAAAGGAACATAGATTTATCGAAGGTCAGTGCAACATAATTTATTTTTTCCAAGCTGTAAAAGGAACTGCGCATAAACTCACCATATATCAATGAAAGGAAACAGATACTACTTGTAGTTGACAATCTTACATACCTGATAACCTGAAGATTGCCCAGGTTCTCGATCTTGCTCTCATCAATACCCAGCTTCTCAACCATGTAATCTGAAACGAACGATGGCAAAAGCGAAAAGATGCAGGCATTCAGTTCACTGAAAGTTCAGACAGTTAAAAAAACAAGCAGCAGCCAGTAACAGCAGGAGAAGAGGAACCTCACCTACAATGTTCTTCTTGACATGGCCTGCAATCCCGGATCTCAGCGGGTACAGGGTGACGTCGAGGTCTGCAGGCAAGAATAAACAGGTCAGAAAACTTTTGCATTCCGTGAAGGGGCAGAGGAACAAAGCAACAACAGAACGTAACAAAAATAACACAGCAACGTGGCGGCAACATTTTTGCAGGAAGCAGAGCAGCAGCGGCTTACCAAAGAGCAGGCAGTCGACCTTGGGCTCCTGGACCTTGTGGCAGCGGTTCTCGAACTCCATGTCTGGGGACTGTGTTGAAGAGCGAGCTGCAGAGGAGGAAGCAAATGGAATTGTGAATAGAGAGATAAGGAAAATAGAGAGATCACTCTACGGACCTCTGGTTCTAAAGAACTTACAGAAAGTAGGAGGTCAAATCCAAATCGATTTGGTCTGTTGTGCGCCTAAACGTGATCTCAGTGTCTTCCAGTGGTGCACAAAGTACTGCTCCTCCCTTTGCTGCAAAGGATCGGAGTATAGGCTTACTTTGTGATCAATCTGCAGACTGCTGCCGTATCATCCTTGGCCTTGTACGGTAATTCACAGGGAACGTACAGAAGGGGTACGCCGCAGCGACGACTGCAACACCGACGCCTCCAGATTCTTTCTAGGACGAAAGGATCGGTCATCAATAGAGGCCCTCTTCCGCTGCGCCTCCAAGTGGTCGCTCACCACCGGCTGGTTCCCACTCTCCCTCGTCACGGTGCTGCTGGTCTTCTCGGCAAAAAAAAAGAAGAAGATTAGAATTAGGCTTGGATTTGATCTTGAGCGACCCAAAGTAGATGGGGATGCAGGGAGACGGCGAGGAAGGGATGGCGGCGGCGGGTGGGTGTGCGCGACGTGGATGGAAGGTTTGGGTCGGGACGTTGGAGGGGTGGCGTGGGTACCTGGGCGGGTAACTGGAGAGCGCGGTGAGAAAAAACAATTGACCGACGTTCCTAGGTATAGGTGGGTTGGGTAATTATTTTGGTGAGAAAAAAATAGCGATCCGAGGAACCACACGTATAAACACACGTAAAGAATTAAAAGTTTTCCGGCCGGACCCGTTTGTCGGGTTAGGACAAGGGATTAAGTGCGTTGGATCTAATGTAAGGTCTAAATAAAAGAGCAAAGGAATTGAAAAATATATGTTACTCGACAATTTCTACCCACCCTATGTTTTAGTCCTTAGATCATAGATCCAACGCATCTAATCTTCCGTCCTAACCTGACAAACGGACCCGGCCGGAAAACTTTTAATTCTTTACGCGTGTTTATGCTGTGTTTCCTCATATCGCTATTTTTTTCACACCAAAAAGAATACCCAGCCCACCTATACGTTACGAACAATATCGATTCATTAGTGTCATATACACACACGTATAACCTCGTGCTGCGAGACGGGAGCAGCGGCAAGACGGCGCTGGCGCAGAAGGTGTTCGTGCACGACAAGGCCAAGGACAACTTCGCGCTCCGCCTCTGGGTGTGCGTTGGCCCGCTGGACTCGGAGGACCGCTTCAACCTCCTCTACCGGATGCTCGACAACCTCGGCCTCGACACCGCCAAGGTCGAGGACATCGTCGACAAATCCAAGGTCGTCACAAAAGCCAAGGACGACGAGAAAAAAAGGATCATGGAGAAGCCGGAAGCCACTGCTGAACTCCAGAGGAAGGTGGCCAGGATGGTGGCCCACCGCCCTGCCGCCGCAGCCGGACTTGCCGGGCAGAGTCAAGCGGCGGAGACCGCCAAGAAGGAGACGTCCGACGATGGCACGAAGAAGGAGGAGGGGAACGTCGTCACCGAGGCCGGCGCCGCCGCTGGTGAAGATGCCAACAGGCAGGCAAAGGAGGAGGATCACATCTTCGAGGAGCTGCTCAAGGAGAAGATCGACAACAGCCGTGCCGTCGAGACATCAAAAATCGGTAGGCATCGTGAATATACTCACACACAAAGTCACAAACACAATGTTGCACGTACATGATTCATGACTGCAATGCAATGCAATGCGATGCGACGCACAGGGGTGCTGCTCTACATCCTCAACATGACCCTATCCAAGACGTCGTACAGGATCGTGTTCGACGACATCCGGGCATACCGCCGCGACGATGACGACGTGTACACACACGGGTGCTGGTACAGCAACCTGACGCTGCAGCCGCCGGCGGAGGGCGAGTGGGGGGACCGCCTCGCCTACGGCCTGCCCAAGGGGGAGCACAGGGGCGCCGTGCTGGTCACCTGCCGCAAGGAGGATGACGCCAAGATCATGGCGCGCACGGGCCTCGTGGTCCGCCCGCCCAAGCTGGAAGTTGACGACGCCTGGAAGCTCTTCAGGAGGGAGTACAACCAGGCCAAGGACGACAAGCGCAAGAAGGAAGGCGGCAAGGTGGAGGAGGACCTACTCCTCAAGCAGCTAGAGGAGATGAAGAAGGACATCGTGGACAAGTGCCTCGGCCTGCCGGTGGCCATCATCGAGGCGGCCAGGGGCTTCGCCGGCCTGGAGCCCTTGCCAGACCCGTACCCGCCGGTGACACACAAAGAAGCTGCGGCAGAAGTTAAACCTGCACCTGCACCTGCAGCAGCCGCTGGGGGTGACATTCGCACACAGAGCAGCGAGGGCATCCATCAGGCTGAAGAAGAAGTAGCAGCAGCTGGAACAGCAGAGGCTGCTGATGAGTCTGAATGAAGATTAATACTAAAACTTAACTGAACTCGTCATGCGTAGTGCATTGCCGCGCGCATTGCTGTGATCTCTCTCTGTATGTGTGTCAGCATCTTCTTCCTGGATGTGTGAGCTTCCTATATCTGCTGCTTTGTCCATCTCAAATTACAAGTCATTACCACCCTGTTCGTTTCGCTAGATCAGCAGAATCAGCAGCCATCCAACAATGTTTTTCTCTCACAACAAACCAGCGAACAGTACCTTCAGCCACAATAAACCAGAGAAACGAACAGGGCGTACAAACTGTTGTAAGCACGTTACCCATGCGACGCTTTCTGCTACGGCCTGGCCTCATGGCCTGTCGTAGGAGGCACGGTGTGGCGGGTAGGCACCCCTCTCCTCATGGTCATTAGGTGGTAAGACATGTTAATCTTGTCCAATGTCATCCACTTGTTGATTTTGATCTCTCTTCTTGGGGTGCTGCACCATGACTCTGGCCGGTGGGGAAGGCGTGTACGAATAGCGCAGGTGTTAAATTCATGGCTAGGACGTGTGAATCCATAGTAGGTGAAGCGCTGGAATTTTCTGCCATCCGTTGAGCCTGTTCGTCGACAACCGATGTCATTCTCGTTGTGCAAAAGCCAATGGCAAGATCGCATGGCTTAGTTCATCTGGAACTTGTTTATGTTTGTTTTTGTTTTGAAACATCCATTGAGGTAGAGATTTATACAACTTACTAGGTTTCCTTTTATTCGATGGATTTCTTTATTCCCTTTTCTTTACTTCCGTCTTTTTTATGGGTTAGCTTCAATGAGCTGTAATTGGGCTCGATATTAAACACCCTTCGGACAAAAAAGTAGAAAAAAGAAAAACTAATAAACCAGATAAATCAAAGAAAATCTTAACGATACACTAGTGAAAATGCACGTGCGACACGCACGTGTTTATGGTTGTGATAAATGGGAAACTTTGAGATTGTAGGATACATAAACATCTCAGATTCTCCCCGGTCGTTGGTGTTATTTGTTGTTAGTTTTCTCAGTTGTTCGGATGGTTGTTTTGCTTCAGCGGCTTTCGTTCAGGTGGTTTTCTGTTTTCAGAGTTGGGGAGGAAGAGTCGGAGTTGTGGCCCAGCTCGGGCTGCATCTTGTAAAAAACCTTTTGTAAAGTTTTTTTTCTTTTCTATCGTCTAATAAAATTTGTGACACAGCTTTTGCCGTCCTTTCAAAAAAAATTTGATACCTAACACTTATATTCAATTTTTTTTGAGTTTATGAAGTTCATTGCATGCCTAGTAACTTAAATTGCTGGATTGGAAATTCATGCCATATATGCATCATGCAGACATATGTGTCATAGGTCAACGGGCATTGTAGACACTAATCCACCGAGTTGTCGGCATTGCCAATCTGATACTTTTCTTAGGTTACTCATCATCATTTACATCCACTATGAAGCGGCCTATCTTCTGGCCAACCTGATATATTAGATTTCCGTAAAAGGAACATAGATTTATCGAAGGTCAGTGCAACATAATTTATTTTTCCAAGCTGTAAAAGGAACTGTGCATAAACTCACCATATATCAATGAAAGGAAACAGATACTACTTGTAGTTGACAATCTTACATACCTGATAACCTGAAGATTGCCCAGGTTCTCGATCTTGCTCTCATCAATACCCAGCTTCTCAACCATGTAATCTGAAACGAATGATGGCAAAAGCGAAAAGGTGCAGGCATTCAGTTCACTGAAAGTTCAGAGAGTTAAAAAACAAGCAGCAGCCAGTAACAGCAGGAGAAGAGGAACCTCACCTACAATGTTCTTCTTGACATGGCCTGCAATCCCGGATCTCAGCGGGTACAGGGTGACGTCGAGGTCTGCAGGCAAGAATAAACAGGTCAGAAAACCTTTGCATTCCGTGAAGGGCAGAGGAACAAAGCAACAACAGAACGTAACAAAAATAACACAGCAACGTGGCGGCAACATTTTTGCAGGAAGCAGAGCAGCAGCGGCTTACCGAAGAGCAGGCAGTCGAACTTGGGCTCCTGGACCTTGTGGCAGCGGTTCTCGAACTCCATGTCTGGGGACTGTGTTGAAGAGCGAGCTGCTGAGGAGGAAGCAAATGGAATTGTGAATAGAGAGACAAGGAAAATAGAGAGATCACTCTACGGACCTCTGGTTCTAAAGAACTTACAGAAAGTAGGAGGTCAAATCCAAATCGATTTGGTCTGTTGTGCGCCTAAACATGATCTCAGTGTCTTCCAGTGCTGCACAAAGTACTGCTCCTCCCTTTGCTGCAAAGGATCGGAGTATAGGCTTACTTTGTGATCAATCTGCAGACTGCTGCCGTATCATCCTTGGCCTTCTACGGTAATTCACAGGGAACGTACAGAAGGGGTAGGCCGCAGCGACGACTGCAACACCGACGCCTCCAGATTCTTTCCAGGACGAAAGGATCGGTCATCAATAGAGGCCCTCTTCCGCTGCGCCTCCAAGTGGTCGCTCACCACCGGCTGGTTCCCACTCTCCCTCGTCACGGTGCTGTTGGTCTTCTCGGCAAGAAAAAAGAAGAAGAAGATTAGAATTAGGCTTGGATTTGATCTTGAGCGACCCAAAGTATATGGGGACAACTTACCGGCAAGATGGTATGGATCTCCGTCTCCGCCCGGGGCCGTTTCTTTCCATCGACAACAAACGACTGGAGCTTGTCCTTCAACCTTCTGCTTGGCCGGTGCCCACGCCGCGTGGACGGGCGGCGTTGATGGGAAAGAGAGGCCGGTCTTCAGCTTCGCCGGTGAGGCCATGCCGCTGGACATGGGCGAGGCTAGGGTCGGAGACAGTCGCTCGGAGTGCAGGGAGACGGCGAGGAAGGGATGGCGGCGGCGGGTGGGTGTGCGCGACGTTCGTCACGGTGCTGTTGGTCTTCTCGGCAAAAAAAAAGAAGAAGAAGAAGATTAGAATTAGGCTTGGATTTGATCTTGAGCGACCCAAAGTATATGGGGACAACTTACCGGCAAGATGGTATGGATCTCCGTCTCCGCCCGGGGCCGTTTCTTTCCATCGACAACAAACGACTGGAGCTTGTCCTTCAACCTTCTGCTTGGCCGGTGCCCACGCCGCGTGGACGGGCGGCGTTGATGGGAAAGAGAGGCCGGTCTTCAGCTTCGCCGGTGAGGCCATGCCGCTGGACATGGGCGAGGCTAGGGTCGGAGACAGTCGCTCGGAGTGCAGGGAGACGGCGAGGAAGGGATGGCGGCGGCGGGTGGGTGTGCGCGACGTGGATGGAAGGTTTGGGTTGGGACGCTGGAGGGGTGACGTGGGTGCCTGGGCGGGTAAACTGGAGAGCGCGGTGAGAAAAAACAAGGGAAAATTGGATCGGTACCATCAAAAGATTTAAAGTTTAGAAAAATAGAAAAATAGCATCGAAAGGTTAGTCTGTTATAGAATTCTACCATGTCTGTTAAGTTCCTATTAAAGTTGAGAATAACAAGTGAAAAAACTGGTTTGACCAGGGTCCGCGTGTGCGTGAGTTGGCTGCGTGCGCTTCAGCCGCCACGCTAACACCTGCCTCTTCGTCCGTCGATGTTGATCTTTTCTTCCTCGATTCTCAGTAAGGGCTGACTTCCCGGCTCCGATCTGTCTCTGGCAATCCGGCCTCAGTACGAGCAGTTCACGACTTGATTAGGCTACTGGACGATTGTTCGGCGCCGCCGTTGCGCAGAATGTATAATGCGATTTCGTGCCCGTGCTCTACTTCAACCGGTCGGGGCCGCTCATGCCTGTGCTCTGCAACCCGTTCAACCCGGACATGAGCTCCCACCGGTGCACCCTGGCAAGGTCGACTTCTGCAGCGCGGGGGTGGAGTGGAAGCGCTTTGAGTGCCAGACCACGGGGCCACCAGGGTCGGAAGCGGAGCGTCGTGCAGCCATGACGGCGGCGACGAGCGTCAACAAGAGGCTGTACGAGTTCAGCCTGTTCATGGTGCAGCTGCTGGACCGCTCCTTCGTGCGGGAGACGTTCACGTCCATCAGCAACAACTGCCCTGGCCCCTGGGCTCGAGCAATACAGCCAGGACGTCTACGTCGGCCTCGTCGTCATCTCCGCCGGTGGCATGCTGTTCGTCGTCGCATCAGCAGGGGATGATGGTAGTGGACGTGGAAGTCAGGTCACACGCACCTCTCACCTCTCCCAGACGAACGCGATGGACAGGATAACGGGAACTTAACAGACATGGTAGAATTCTATAACAGAGTGATCTTTCAATGCTATATTTCTAGAACTAAATCTTTCAATGCTATTTTTCTAAACTTCGGATCTTTCAACGGTACAAATCTAATTTTCCCAAAAAAACAATTGAGACCGACGTTCCTGAGGTATATGTGGGTTGGGTAATTATTTTTGTGAGAAAAAAATAGCGATCCGAGAAACCACACGTATAAACACGCGTAAAGAATTAAAAGTTTTCCGACCGGACCCGTTTGTCGGGTTAGGACGGGACCGGACCCGTTTGTCGGGTTAGGACGGGGGATTAGATGTGTTGGATCTATGATGTAGGGTCTAAAACATAGGGTGGGTAGGAATTTTCAGGTAACATGTATTTTTTAATTCCTTCACTCTTTTATAGTATAGATAGATAGATATGTATTAATAGGTTTGGAAAGGGAGGGATACATAGATAAAGATTTCTTTTGGCAACTCCGCCTAGGACTTTAACTCAAGGCAATCGGAGACCTTGTAGGCCCACAAATATTTATGCATGATGTGGACGTATGGCTCATTGAAAAAGAAAACAAAATAGTATGCGCAACAGGAAATTTGAAAAGGATACATACGGATGGATGTTTGGTCGACCGAAACGGGAAAAAATTTCTATTCTTATTTTTTTTCTATTTAGATTAGGATTCCTATTTAGATTACTCGGGATCGGAAAAATTTATGGCGTGTTTAGTTCAGGGCTGTATAGTTTTCGGGGGTATTGTAGCACATGTGTAACTATAGCAATTAGTGTACAATCATGGACTAATTAGGCTTAAAAGATCTGTCTCGCAAAATACATGCAAATTGTGCAATTAATTATTTTTATCTGTATTTAATGCTCCCTGCATGTCTCCAAACATTCGATGGAATGAGGTGTAAAGTTTTTGGGTGGAAACTAAACACCCCCTTATTGTATTAGGATTCCTATATCCCGGTCTGCATTATTATATAAAGAGAAGGGCTATATGCGATTTTCATATTCACAAAGTTAGTTAATGGAGAGCTGGACGAAAAAATGGGTGGAGAGAAATTTTTCCTTTAATATTAGGTATATAGATTAGATATTGAATAAAAAAGATTAAAAAAATAAAAATTAACAGCGGAAACTGGAACAGTGGATACGCAATGTATCCATGTAAACTAGATGGGCCGGTCTGAATCGAGCACACCACGCTTGGGCCTATCTGTTACGGTTGGACACCAATGGGCCCCCAGTGTTCTGTGTCTTCCTTCTTTTTTGGTGGGCGCGAGATGAAGGCCCAAGAACTTAATTGGGCCGATTGCGTTGGAGTCATGATCAAGGTCGGTCGGGGGTCTCATCAGTCTCACATTCGAGGCCTATCATCAATGTACAGAAGGTCCTCTCTCTCTCAAAAAAAAAAAATCAATGTACTCCGTACAGGAGAGTGAAGTGTTTGCTCGCCACATGGCTGGAGCTGCTACACTGAGAAAAATGCCATGTCTGAGCCTGACGCGGCGATCGACACAGATCAGCTCAACGTCTGATGAAATCTCTTCCTCTGTTAGCACGCCTCTAATCACAAATTAAAGCGAAAGGGGAGAAAGAACCTAGTACTACGTACGAATCCGACCTGGTACCGACTGTCAGATGTCTGCCAAAGACCGCTCACCCTCTGCACTACCGTTTCATCAGAAAAGCTGAGGACGAAGTCTCTGCAAAACAAATCACCACTCACAGGGAACCCACACAACACATCGCCAACACATCAGCCCACGACGAATGATAATAGAAACCGTAAACCCGTGTTGTTCATAATGATTCAGGGTTCAGACGAAATGATGGTGTTTGTTTGTGCGGGCCGCACTAGTGTGTGTGCCGCCAAGCTTCTCCATCATCTGGCACAGTTGGCGCCGCCCGACGAGATGGTCCATGCACGTTTTTGTTAGCACCAGGGACATATATTCATTCAATAATTCAGAGCTTCAGACAAGAGAAATATACTATATATACATATAGGAGTATTTTCTTTTCCTTCCTAATCTGCAAAGTTCACCATCTCCTGCTCCTTTGAGCGACTAGGCACCAGTTTTACCTAACTGCGTCGTTGCACCTTTCTACAATTCTTTTTTTTTTCTTTCTTTGTAATAACAAAAAAGAAGCACTTATGTATCTGAGTCAAAACTCCATTGCCCACCGACTGGTAATTGAGATGTTCCTATGCTAGCAGTTGCTTTCTGACAGCTGGGTTCTGAAGCAGACGTACAGCAATATATATACATACATCCTCATATATGATATATATGTAGCGCACACAGCACTGAACGAATCAACATACAACACACATACGTTACCTCAGCAAGAACAGGCTACTTTTACCACCAAAACCATCCATGATCTTTCAATAACGTTTATTTTTCAAAATCAGTGCGCTCGTGCTCCTCAAAGAATTCAATTAACATCTTCAGCTAACTATAACTTTTTGTGCAATCTGACGATGCCACTAGATTATATCTGACATAATTGTCCGAGAAACTTCTAAGCAAAGGCTTAGAACAAGCTAGCACGCATGCACGTCGTGTGATCAGGATCGTGCTGGTGTCCGATCGACCTATGATTAAATGCGGATTGGGATCGGAGGAGCAAAAGGTCAGAGAGACAAGGCCAACAAATTAAACCATGAAAGGGTCGTCGATATGGCTCCTCCTGCCCTGACGTGCCGGGCAGTCTCTACCGGCTGCATGCTACGGCAGCGTCCATTGAAACGCCGGCAAAAACAGCGTCACCGACACTAGCGCAGCAAGCATATACCTCTCCCTTCATTATTCCTGCTGACCAAAGTTTCTTTTATCTCTATTTTTTCTCGTCTCTCTCTTGCATTTCCATATCGGTACTAGCTTCGTTCTCCAATGATTGATTGTACACACTACATGATAGATGTTGCTTAGGAAATGTTAGTCATAGACGATGATGATAGTACTTGCAGCACCCTCCCAACTGTGAATCATTAACGGATAATGATGGGTCGATGGAGCTGCCTGTCCATGCATGCATGCATGGATCATGGATGGATAGCGGCACATGGTGAGGGCAAAGAATGCGAGGCGTGATTGTTTCGGCTCTTCCAGTTGCGCAGCTGCCACTGCACCTGCACTGTGTGTACGAGCAGAGCAGCAGCAATGGCGTCGCCCCTGCAGTGTCAAGAACAGTCCAGCCGTGTTGTGGCATCATGGCATGTGGGGAGTACCATCCACGAGTCATAATGCCCTGGAATCTTTGCTATCCATACCAACAGGGCCACTGCCATAACCACACTCGCTAACAACAATGCTTATTTCTTAACAGTGCTGGTTGCTGGTACAAGGTGACCCACGAGTAGGCAGCCATGCATTTGCATGCCAGTACGTTGCCAGTGACACAACACCTGATACATGCATGCTCCGACCAAATTAAATGAGTATCGGTTCAGCTAAAATGCTTAGGCCCTGTTTAGTTCTCAAAAGGACCTAAAAAATTTTTGTACAGTATCCGTCACATCGAATTTTTGGACGCATACATGGAACATTAAATGTAGGTAAAAAATAACTAATTGCACAGTTTGTCTGAAAATGTCGAGACGAATCTTTTAAGCCTAGTTAGTCCATGATTAGGCAAATTTTGCTAAATAACAACGAAAGTGCTACAAGAATTTTTCTTAAAAAAATTTTGGGATCTAAACAAGCCCTTACCAGGGGCGGATCTGCCAGGGGGGCTGGAGGGGCTCCAGCCCCCCCTACCGTGGCTGAGCATGTGAAGCCCCCCCTTAGCCCCTCCATAATTTTTTCTGCCATTGGAGGAAGGAAAGGAGGAGCTTGAGCATTGAGCTAAGGCTGAAGACGATGCTAGAGTGTTAACTGAGCTTTCATGTTTGTGTCCCCGTGTGAACTTAAGCCCCTCCTAGATTTTCATGCTAGATCCGCCACTGGCCCTTACTGACCGACGAGCTAAAAACTGGGGAATGTTTTTTCAATCAATTCAGGGGAGTGCCCTCCCACCTACTTATATTGAATCGAAGGAGCTAAAAGCTCGAACAGATACAACGTACTTCCGGCATACCAGAGGGTGTATAAAGTGGGGAATGTTAAAACTGCATGGTTGACCAAAAGTTTCAGCTCAGATGCAGTACATTCAGTACCAGGCCAACGAGGGCCTGAGGTCCGAGTTGTTTTCAGGTAACAATGTGGACTCAAGCCGAGGAGGCAGGAGAAATTAAATCCTCGTCGTCTTCGCTCAATCGCATCTTGATCTCCTGCGCATCAGCGCATGCGTTGCCGCCTTTCTACTCGATCCATCTCCCATATGAGCAGACAACATGTTAGATGCACTCTCAGCCTTTGTGAGCTGGAAATCAAGGACATGGATTAAAAATAAACCAGACACCAACAGTGCCATTGCTTGGGAATGGTGATGATGCTTTTAAGCTTTACTTTACGCAGCCAGATCTGAAGGCTTAATTTTCCAGCGAGCGATCAGCGTCCTTTGTTTAGTGCCTAAGCAAGCAAAGGCTTTTTGCACAGTGCCAATTCTTGGCACATGTTAAAGGAATGGGTCATTTATCTCTGCTAAAATAACTGGGACAGAGAATAAGGCTTCAATTTGTTCATTCAGATTAGTAACGAACCTGAAACACAATGTGGAGTACCAAGTCGGTGTCATGCATATGCAGTATATGTTATTATTAATTGCGGTGATGTTTTTTTTAGAATTTTAGGGACGAGCCCCGTCTATTAACCAACGTCAATAGACAAAGTATCACATTACAGCACTGCAGATGGTACAGCCATCTGACCACAGTTTTAAGAACCAGTTCCGACAAATACTGGGAAATGCCAATAACGCCAACTCAGAAAGCTAAGAACCCAGAAAGGAAACACCAAAAGACAATCCGCTAAAAATATAAACTCGACGTCGAAACAACACACTTGATATCTTCCCAAAACTTCATCCTGAATCTTGAGCTGGAGGAAACCTCTTCTTGTGTCAGGGCCGAACACTGTTGTCTTCCCAGCAACGCCACATAGCAGAGTCTACTTCCATTTGAGCCATAAAACTTGAGGTGCCTCCTTGATCAGTGTCACCTTTTGTTTCAAGACCACCCTCTTCCGGGAACGGGCCTTAGCTCGATCGGTTCACTCTCCCGTTGCGGAAGCACCAGTCACGAGTTCGAGCGCTGCTCAACTCGTGATTCCCACCGGGATTTTTTTCCCAGTTTTAATTTCAGGTAGCCTCTCGCGCAGACGTGCCACAATGGTCAGTGACGTGTCCGCCACGCTCGGAGTTTGGTGATCTTTGAGTACTTCTTAGCTGCATTCGTGGTCTAGGTATAGTTGTAGATTTGTTTGTATACATGGTGTGTGTATGAGGTGTGCGTGTGTGTGGTGGTGTGTGTCTGTATCTAAACAGATACTACAGCTGTACCTAGATGAGAGGACTAAAAAAAAGACCACCCTCTTCTCCTCCGGGCAAATAATTTTCCAGTTTTGTAACGTGACCACCATCCTGTAGAAAAGTATAGCCATACTTTTTTCCACATTGTCTGCTGAAAGCAGATATCATTTCTTAGTTTCCAAATATTCCAAACAGCAGCAGAGGTAAACATATTCAAAACACCATTACATTTATTACTCAACCAAAATTTGCCTATTGAATCCAGCAAACCTCCCAGCTGCACATCAAAGATACTAGAGAGCACAGCCCAAAGTTGCCGCGCTATGGCACATTTAAAAAACAAATGGTTCACTGATTCCTGCCCTTCACAGAAAAGACAAGAAGGATCATCTACCTTTCTTCTTTTGCTAAGATTGTCCCTGGTCAAGAGTCTATTTTTGCTAAGAAGCCACAAGAAATATTGAACTCTTGGAGGAACCTTTTTTTTTTGGGAACAACTCTTGGAGGAACCTTAATATCCCAAATGGATGACACTAGCACTGGTTGTATCCCCTGAAGTTGATATTTTGTATAAAGACCGAACATTATAAACACCTTTGGAGGAGAACTGCCACACCATGGTGTCCTCTTCCTCACTAAAACTAATGGTAGAAGCAATCTGACAAACTTCATCCCATAGCTCCAACATATTATGATCCCCCATTCTTCTAAAAGTACACTTAAGATTCACACCATCCCACAAACTAGCAACCGATTTGTTTTTCTCATTAACATACCTATAAAGCATCCAATATTGAATGGCTAAACTTGAGGAATCTAACCAATTGTCTTCCCAAAATCTAATCCTCTCACCATTCCCAATGACCCATCTATAGCCCAATCTTGCTGCATTAGCAGCCCACATAAAACCCCTAAAAAAAAGGTGAGACACCAACAGAACTGGCTTGAAAAATATTAACTTTTCAGTTCTTATACTTAAAATCTAATAGCTCTTTCCAAAGCTTCTCTCTATCATGCTCATATCTTCTTAGCCAAGAATAATTGTGGTGATGTTTGCTGGTTTGCCTCGTTTTCATTTTTGTTTTCCTGATATCTGGAACTGGTGTGCATAGGATTTTCTTTTATAGATATATACTAAAAAAACAATAGATTTCGGGATGTTTTCTGATGGTCTGACAGACTGACATTGACGAGAATGTTTTGTTTTAACAACCAGGAAAGTGACACTGAACCATGAGGATCCATATATATTATATTATTGCGTCTGGAAATATTTTAATTGAACGAGTAATAATCCATGTTCCACGCCAGGAAGCAATCATCACATAGATTATTCACTAATGTCCTGTGTTGTACTGGTAAGCAAGTTTTTAATGGAGAATGCACTACTTCCCATCTCTTTTTCAAAAAAAAAAGAGCCCACCTCTGGACAAAAACATTCGGATCAGGGCTTATTTAGTTGTACTCATATCCACCTCAATTGACTTGTATTGAGTGGATTGAGATGAAAATTAAGCTAACTTACACCTCAATTGACATGTATTGGGTAGATTGAGGTGGAAATTAAACTAACTTACACTCAATCCATCTCAACAAGTATGGGTTGAGGTGAATACGAGTGCACACAACAAGCATTCAGTATATTTGTCATGAACCTATGACCAACTCATTTCAATTTCCACGTCAGAGTTGTCATCCCTAAGTGTGACCGCCTAGTGTGAGCCCAATTTCAGAGATAGCCCCAAGTTAGAATGAACTGAGTACCACAGGATTGAAAACAAATTGACACAGGAGTCTAGGCGTCAAGGCCTTGTTTAGATCCCCAACTCGGGGGTGGCCGAATTTGCACAGTGCCACCCTCGAGCACTGTAGCACTTTTTGTTTTTTAGTGGTAATAATTGTCCAAATTTTGATTAATTATGCTCAAAATGTTCGTGTCGCAAAGTACAACAAAACTGTGCAATTAGTTTTTGATTTCATCTACATTTAGTACTCCATATATGTGCCGACATTTTGATGTGATGGGGAATCTTCTTTTTGCATAGTAGAATTTGGGGGTGAATTCTGCAATCTAAACAAGGCTCAAGTTTGGAATCAGCTTATGAGTCAAGGATCTTGGCTGTGAACTCCTGATGGATCACTCATGAGACACCATGAGGGATTACATGGAAAAAATTAGATGGATCCATGGAGACATCGTGAGAACTCAATATATATAAAAGCATTATGATATATACCTCTTTTTTCAGATAAATTATGATACATACCTCGTGAATTATTGAGTTCATTTAGAATAATGTCATTACACTAGACCATTTGCTTTCTTTTTTTTTGTGTGAGGGGGGAGTGTTGGGGAGGTGTGCCTGCATATTGCCTGTGAATGGTTTTGATTTTGCCTAGTCAAGGAGTCGGAGGAGTAATTGTTTGCTTGAAGCTTATTGTTAGAGCATCTCCAAGAGTACCTAATATTTTCTTTTTAAAAATATTAAGTTTTATAATTCTTAAAAAAGTATTGGAAGGAATAAAAAAAGGCTATCTCCAAGAGTTACTAATAATTCACTCCTAAAATATAACAGACAATTTTACATCAAGAATCATATACTATTTCTAAATTATCCTAACAACTTTTATATATTCTTTCTCTCTCGTACATTTACATCAGGAACTATTTCCTACTCTTTATTCTTTCTACGCCATTCCACCTCTAGATTAGCCGACAAACGAGCGCGGGAGAGAGAAGATACGCGCGACTCGGAAATACGTAACTTTATGCGGAATAGGGTGACTTTTTCCAAGTTCTAAAAGATTAGGAGAATGGATTAAGAGTTATTGGAGAGGGTTTTTTTTGAAAACCAAGGATTAGCAAGGGATTTAGAGAACTCTTGGAGATGCTTACCTGGAAAAAAAATAGAGCCCTGACCCCTGAGGCCTGGTTGGTTAACATAGAGTACTCACTATGATGAAAGCTCAACGTGCAACACTCATGCTTTGGTGGCTTGGTGGAAGAATCAACTGTCTAATTTAGTTTACTATCTATAGGAAACACCTTATAAATAGAGTACACGCGGTAGTTTGCTCAGGTAAAAGAAAGGTCTAGGACGTGTTTACTTCGCCCTTGTTAGTTTCCAAAATATTTTATAAAATGTAACTGCAGTATTACTGTAGCACTTTCATTGTTATTTGACAATTATTGTCTGATCATAGCCTAATTAGGCTTAAAAGATTCGTCTCATGATTTACAACTAAACTGTATAATTAATTTTATTTTTTATCTATATGACAAGAATTTGAAATATTTTATAAAATATTTTGGGAACTAAACAAGGGCTTCATTTCCGGACAACTTTGCTGGGTACTATGAACGTTACTAGGCAATTGATTGTAGACGTTCGTGGCCGCTGATGAGACTAAGCAGGCCTCCGGTGCTGCATCAAAGATCAAACGCGGCCACAGTGTACAAGAGTTTACCACTTCAACTGGCTCAGACTACCCGCGGTGGATACTTTAAAATTTTAGAGTACGAACATAGAGTAAAAACTATTATACTTATTCTTTCTCTCACTCTATATTTAGAGTAGTACAGAAGTTACTCTATAGTGGGCAGTGACGGCCCCACGACAAAGGGAAAAAATGCTATAACTCACAAACCAAAAATTTAAATTAAATTTTGATTGCACCATTAAATTCGTCTCAATAAATCCTTCAAAACTAGATCACACATGGATATATTTAGATAAAGTGACAAGTGGGTCCCACATGGATAGAGTGGATAGAGAATGATATAGAGAATGAATGAGTACGAAAAAATTAAGTATTGATGAGAGAATCTTGCTGACTAGGTATACAGAGAATGAATATAGAGGTCGCGGATAGCCTCAATGTGTTGCCATTTGAGCGAAAAATCGAGACGTGAAAAACGACCAGTGAGCTGATCTTTTTTTTAACTACTCCCTCCGTATAAGTTGTATCTTAATTTCGATCAATTATAGATAAAAAGATATCAATATTTATGATATCAAATAAATATTATTACATTAATTATGAAATGTATTTTTATAATAAATTATTTTGGAGTTGTAAATGTGAATAATATTTGCTAGAAATTTAGTTAAACATGAACTAATTTTGCTGGCATTCAATACGCAGTTGCATTCTTTTTTTTGAACGGAGTTAGTAGCAGTGAGCTGATCTGGCTAAGACAAGACCGCCGTCCGTCCATTCAAAGGCGAGGGACGGACACCACTGACCAGCACATGACAGACAGACACTGTGGTCCTACCTGAACTTTCGTCGGGCCCACGGTCGCGCTCTTGACCGCGATTGGCCGATAGCGCGTCCTGTCTGCTACGGGTAGAAAGGCCCCCGTCCCGCAGCAGAACGCCTCTCATTTTTCTTTTTTGGATTTTTAATCACCAAACCGCCGTCTCCACCTCCCACCAGAGCTCAGAGGCAGCAGAGGAGGGCCGCCACGCCATTACCAATTCCCCCTTCCCCTCCCTTCTCTTCTCGCTCACCACTCACAGAAAAGAGAGGGAGAGACGAGCCACCGAGGAGACGACAAGCTCGCCGTTCACTAGCCGGCCGCATTCCTCTCCAGTCTATCCCCGCGTGCGTCTCCCGCATTGGCCGCCTAGCTAGCCTCCACGAGCGTGCCTAGCTCTCGCCGGCGCAGGTAATTAAATGCTGCTTCTTGATTTCCTTCTCTGCTGATAAAGCCTTGCGCGGATGCTAGTAGCCGAGTAGTAGTTGGTGAGCATTGAAAAGAAAAATCATGGCTTTGGCTGGGTTCATTTGGTCTTCCTCCCTCCGGCGGTCCGGCCTCCCCCCATGTGAGGCGCATAGATAAAACGATTAATTTTTTAGGAAGCGGCCAGAGGAGGGGCGGGGACCATGGTCCGTCGCGGCAGCACCGCACGGCTCCAGCGCGGTCCGGGGGCGGCGGCGGCGACCCGATATAATGTTCTCGCGGAAATTAGCTAGCCGGCCGGCCCGGTGGTCAAAAAGTAGTGGTAATGCCGGTGCATGTGCGGTGCGAGCAGGAAGGAGCCTATCGCGCAATTTGTCCTTGCTGTTGCGCGGCCCGTGTGGTCTCTCGCCGGATCGCCGTCCCACTCCCATCCAGCGCCCGCTGGCTCGCCGCTTTCGGCCGCGGGGGCACCTACCGCACGCGTCCGAAACTTGCCGTTTTCCCCCGGCCGCGGGGGAGCGTCGCTTTCGGGGCGGGCAATGCCATTGCTGCTGGGTCCCGGAGGAGGGGAGGGTTGCCGGTGAGACTGGTATAAACGAAAGGGGGAGGCTTTGACGACACTGCTCTTGGCTCGGGAGTGTGCAGGGGGAGGAGAGGAGCGCCAGCCATGGGAGCCGCGGGCGAGGAGATGGCAGCGGAGGCCAAGGAGGAGAGGATAATGGTGTCCGTCCGCCTCAGGCCGCTCAACGGCAGGGAAGCCGGGGACAGCTCCGACTGGGAGTGCATCAGCCCCACCACCATCATGTTCCGGAGCACCGTCCCCGAGCGCGCCATGTTCCCCACCGCCTACACCTACGGTGAGTAGCACCAGCAGAGCTCGGTTTATTTTTTGTTGCAAAATTCAGGATACCTTACCAGTTGCAGTGGTGTTCAGTAAATTGTTGGTGTTTTTTTCTGGAACAAAAAAAAAGGAGTTGGTGTTCTTAGGCATTTTACCAGCAGTTGTTTGCTCACATTGTGCTTGTTTCTTGTCCCCATCAGATAGGGTGTTTGGCCCCAGTTGCTCTACACGGCAAGTCTATGAGGAAGGAGCGAAAGAAGTTGCTCTTTCAGTTGTCAGTGGAATTAACTGTATGCACAAGAGAAACAGCTTCGTTCTGTCACTTCCATTTTTGGTGATGAACCGATGTGAGCTAACACATGTTTTGGCATGCATTTCTTCTTCTTGGCAGCAAGCATATTTGCCTATGGGCAAACAAGCAGTGGAAAGACTTACACAATGACGGGAATAACGGAGTATAGTATGCTTGACATCTATGACTACATAGATAAGGTATCTGCATGTTTTTCATTTTTATCTTTTCTGGGACACTATTGTGTCTTTACTAGTCTTTCTTTGTATTTGAACCCCTTCTCCATGCTGCAGCATCCTGAAAGAGAGTTCATTTTGAAATTTTCGGCCATAGAGATATACAATGAAGCTGTGAGGGACCTTCTAAGCCATGACCCAACACCTCTTAGACTTCTTGATGATCCAGAGGTACTCTATTCTTCTTTACTTCAACTCACCATAATTTGTTCTAGTTTTTCATCCTCCTATTTACAATACTGTTCATGCTGTTATGTCAAATAGAAAGGGACTACTGTAGAAAGACTTACTGAGGAAACTTTGAGGGATTATGGTCATCTTAGGGATCTTCTTGCTGTCTGTGAAGGTGCGGAACTGAACTTGCTGCAAACGAAAGAGTTGGCATGTTTTCCCCACATTATCTGACACAATTGTTTTTGTGCTCCAGCTCAAAGGCATATTGGAGAAACTGCTTTGAATGAAACAAGTTCCAGATCCCATCAAATACTTAGATTGGTTAGTGTCCCTTTAATACTGTTTACTGTATGCTCCACATTATTCTTTAAATAAATGTTTTTTTAAGCTATCTGTTAATTTCAGACAATTGAAAGTTCTGCTAGGCAGTTTTTAGGAAGAGGAAACTCGAGCACCCTTGTGGCTTGTGTGGTATGAAAATATAGTCCTACATTTATAATTCTTTCGTGTGGAAAGTTCTGTGCCTTATATTCTTCCTGTGGACAGAACTTTGTTGATCTAGCCGGAAGTGAGCGTGCATCACAGACAGCTTCGGCTGGTATGAGGCTAAAAGAAGGCAGCCATATTAACAGAAGTCTGCTTACACTGGGAAAGGTCGTCCGTCTACTCAGGTTTGTTTTCCTCAAGAAAGAATTTGTAACTACAGTGAGTTGCATATACTCCTTTTTTTTAAATAAAGAATTTCTGCTCTAATTCTTTTGGCAGTTTGCATTTGCATATATCTTTTCCACTTGCATTTTAGATAAAATGTTGCTTATTACTTGACCCTTTTCATTTGTCATGCTGCAGCAAAGGAAGAAATGGCCATATCCCTTACAGAGATTCGAAGCTGACCCGTATATTACAGTCCTCTCTTGGTGGCAATGCTAGAACAGCCATTATCTGCACAATGAGCCCTGCTCACACTCATATGGAGCAATCCAGGAACACCCTTCTGTTTGCGACCTGTGCAAAGGAGGTTGTTACAAATGCACAGGTTAACGTAGTGATGTCTGACAAAGCACTTGTGAAGCATCTTCAGAGAGAACTTGCAAGATTAGAAAATGAACTGAAATTCCCTGGCTCAACTGTTTGCACTACTCACACTGAGGCTTTGAGAGAGAAGGATGCACAGATTAAGAAGGTACATTCCCTCGTTTCTATGATTCTGTAGTCCTCGGAATACTGTTAGTTGCACCACCCATCTTTATGCACTATGCACTCGTCTATCCTTTTTCAGCTTGAAAAGCAGCTTAAGGAATTGATGGAGGAAAGGGATACAGTTCAGTCTCAACTTAACTGTTTGCTAAAAGGTGATGGTGATGACCATGGCAATGAGCACACTGCAAAGCGATGGGTATTTGTTCTCTTATACTTATACTTCCCTTTAGAATCACCGTATTGCAACATCTAACAAATTGACCTACTCCTGATAGGATGAGCATAGTCGGTCATCAGATTCCCTTGCACGAAATGTATCGGAAGAGGCGCTTTCAGTTGCGGATGCTTATGGGGTTGCTCATCATTATCAAGATTATGCATCGTTTAATGGATCGTATGTCTACAGTAGCGATCATAATGACTCAGCATTCCTCAGTGAAACAAGGGAGCTTCCTCGGCAAACATGGGATCAAAAGGTGATTTCACCTTGGCACCCTCCCAGCAACCATGGCTCTGATGGCATAGAACCATACCATATTAAGGAATCACCTTCAAGAACTACCTCTGAAGTTTCTGAAGAGCACTGCAGGGAAGTCCAGTGCATAGAGATACATGAGCATGTAAGAAGCAGAAGCCAGGAATTCAATCAATTACTCCCTGAAGACACCAAGAGCCAAACGCCTGATGTAGAGGTGATCTCCAAAGATGCAGTCCCACAACCTGATGAACAGCAAGGGCTCAAAAGCATAACGAAGAAAATAGAAGATCATGTCAGATCATATTCCAGCAAAGACGAGCAACAAGCTGAGAATATAAGAAAGATAGAGGAAGATTCGGTCAAAACGTATCAATGTGAATCTGATAGAATTACAGAAAATGTTGTCAGATTATATACATGTGATGCTAACCATTCTTTTGACATTGCAAAAACCCCTCATGAATGTTTGAGCCTCAAGAGGTGCATAATGAGCTCTAAGGATCGTGCACTGGCTAGAAGTAAAAGCTGCAGGGCTACCTTCATGGTGATTCCTAATAGTTGGTTTGATGATTTTGAGAATACAAGCAGGACACCACCTGATGAAATGTTTAGGTATGCTCCCAGAAGGCTTGATAAGGTCAGGAGAAGCCTGTATGACGACAATGGTGATTGCCAAAATGAGGACTTCAAAACCTCCCCGTTGATTCCTGAAAAAAATGATTACCAAAATGAGGACTGTTTACTGGACTGCTCCATGGTGTCCTGTGAAGTAGCATCTGATGAAGTTTTCAATGACATGAGCACTAGTGATGAAGTAGCTAAGGAAATGAGCACCAGCGATGAAGAACAAGAAACTCCTGTCAATGACATTAGTTGTGTCACAGAGGCGAAAGAGAATACTGAAGATTGCCATGAAGATCTACTTGAAGAGTTACAGGCACACATAATCATGGTAAGAGTGGATTCTTCATATATTTTCCTTCCATTCATGATACCTCCAGGATCACTCACAGTTTGCTTAAAATGTACTAGAAACTAGGCATCAGCATCCTGCTCTTTACTCTGCTGTGTTTCTTACTATACATGCCTACAATGGAAACATGAGAAATAGAATTGACTGGCCAGCTCAAAGATTGTAATTTGTAGATTTTCTTTTTTTTTTCTTTTGGCTAACATATTGATTGGTTTGTCTTACAAAGCTGATTTTTCATAACTTCATTTATTTAATTCAAGCAGCAGGCCGATAGAGATGAGAAGACATCCACAAAAACTGTTAGAGACGTTGGTGTGGATTCAGCACTGAGCCCCTTTGAATCTCCGTCTCATCCGACAGTTGATTTTGAGAAAAAACAGCAACAAATTATCGAGTTGTGGCACGAATGCAACGTGTCCATTGTGCACAGAACTTACTTTTTCCTCCTCTTCAAGGGAGATCCAGCAGATAACATATACATGGAAGTGGAGCACAGGAGACTGTCTTTCATTAAGAGTTCATTCAGTGCACAACCTGCAGCAGAAGGGGAACTTAATCCTGCCATTGCATCAAGGTACATACTTTCTTGTATATTACAACTATCAAATCAACCTTTAGCTTTTTTGCATAGCATTTAAACCCTATAATATGTGGCGGATACTTGAACTTATTCTATTGACAGCTTGAAGAATCTTCGCCGAGAAAGGGACATGCTCTACAAGCAGATGCTGAAGAAGCTCTCCAACGGGGAGAAAGAGAGCATTTACGGCAAATGGGGAATTGATCTGAGCACCAAACAGCGAAGGTTACAGCTCTCCCGCCTCATATGGACACAGACTGACATGGAGCATGTCAGGGAGAGCACGTCTCTTGTCGCGAGGCTGATTGACCTAGAGCCTGGGCAGGCCCTCAAGGAAATGTTTGGGATGAATTTCACACTAGTTCCACGAGCTGATCGGAGATCGTTCGGCCTGGTAGGTTCTTACTCCATGAAGTAAGTGTCGTGACAGAGATGGGTACAGCGACAATGACATGACTTGACGCATGGCGGTGGTAGAAGGATACGTAGTGCAGGAGTTTGACTTGATTGGAGAGGAATTGCTCCCCATGGTTGATTGATCTCACTGATGTCCTCACCTATTTTTATTTTGTCCTTGTGTGTGCGTGCGTGTGGTAGATATTTTTTTTCATGTGTAGTTTCACAGAAGTGGATAAAAAACATCACCTGTTCTGACTCTGTATTTGTGACATGTTTGCTAATATGGATATTGGGAAGGCTTCGCTTAATGCATCCCAGAAATTATGAACCCTGAACCGACTCACTAGGAAAAAAAAAACTGGGCGTGGCTTTGCTGCACCTATTTTGAGTCAGATCTCCAAACAAGCGGCTTGCTCGTTCTTGAGATTGAAGATTGAACAAGCTTGCTGGTGTTTGATCTGGCCACAGGTGCAGGCACTTCATGCCGTATGTCTCCTAGTGCTGGGTTCGCGTTTATGAATTTTGTGGACGAACGGTGGTTTGTCCTCTTTCACCTTTTTCAAGAATTTAATGATCTCTTCGAATTCAGAATAAGGGTGTGTTTAGTTCCTCATTTCACCCAAAAAATTTTGGGTTTTGACCCATCATTTTACAAAATGGAACTAAACATCATGCGAAATTTTTGGTAAAAAGGTATCTATTTTCCATTTTGAATTTTGGCCTCAAGAGGCAAAAAAAAAAAACACCAAAAAGCTCTCACCCACCCCATAAAAAATTTGGCATTTTGGATGGAACTAAACACACCCATGAAAATTTTGGCATTTTGCATTTCATCGTTCCAAAGTAGTTGGTATTTTGCATTTTGCATTCCATGAGGAACTAAACACAGCCTAAATTACTAAGCATCTCAATGGCACATCCCAGTTAAGAATTCGTTGTTCCATGATATCTGGACCTAGCAAATGTGCGCTCAGCATTTCTGCTGTGTTTTTTTAATCATTGGTGTGTGCACAGCATGATTTGGGACTTACGACAAGAACCAAAGAATGAGCCGTTGCTGCTTATGTTGATCCGGCAAAGCTGGTGGCAACAGGAACTGTTCACATACGAGCCGTGAAGTCATTAGTGCATCCTGTGTAACGACCCATAGAAACTGCAGTTCTCTAGTGGCGGTAGTGAGTGTTAGGGATGATAAAAGATCAGCTAGTACTGCAAGAATTTATGAAAAGAAGAGCCTATGATCATCGATTACATTCTCAATCCAATGCTTCTGCAGGATGTGCCGTCAGTCAAGGCATCATCCATCAGGCAACGCTCACGCAGGTGAATGCGTTGGAGTTTATGATTGGCAGTGTCTTAGCTCCAGTATAATCTACAGCATATATAGAGAGAATAGCATACATGAAAAATAGACTTCATATCTTCCATCTGCTTATTGGTTACAAAAGGCTGAGCGTGTAGGTTTTTGTCTACTTTTTGACAGTAGTGGTAGATCAAAGCCAGTCTTAGGTTTATCTGCACTCAAAAGCGCTCCTAGTTATATTGGAGTCCCATATTAAGTTTTCGATTGTACCCCTATGGTGCTCCTGTAAAAATAATAGTAAAATTTCTTCTCAACTACAATGTTCTAGTAAATTTCAAAGAATGTTTGGACAAAGCATTGGCTCAGCAGGAGAAAAAATGATAACCCTTCTAAATTATCAGATTTTACTAACAAATTACTTGCTCAAACACCCAAGCCATGCAAGCTATAAAGGACAGGGTTGCACAGCCTGAAGGAACATATGAAGTGTTAGGGGGGGGGGGGGGGGGGGGGGGGGGGGGGAGGTAGATACAGAAAAGACAAGATGCTGATGTATTTTTCATCCAATACCCTGAATTACAGATTGAGATATCACTTATTAGTACTAGTAATCAGTTACTGTATACTATATGATGACTTATGAACAAAGGAAGAAAATGTATACATATTTTTACCCTGGCTGCTCAATCTCCATATGTTGTATATCCTGTTTGAGTTGAGATTGTGAAGCCCTTTAAAACAGTGAAGCAAATACGCACTGTCAACATTCTATATACTCAACACACAACAATTAAACTTATCAAAAGTTAGTGCAGCTAATTTAACATAAGTGTATAGTATGTGATAGAACATACCCTTATCGGTCTTGATTGCTCTTCTCTCTATGCCTAGAAAGCTAGAACATATGATACATATTACAGTAAATATCCGGTTCATCTCTACTAAGCTATGATCAAAGTTGACAACAGGAACAGAACCGGAGTCCGGAGACACATTATGTTCTGATTGAGAAAAATTAATCACTTACCTGAGGCTTTGAAGCATAAATTATTTACTCTTGTAAAATAGAATTTTTATGGTTTTATAATATCATTAAATATGTTGGAGTTCACAGGTTAGCCAATATAATTTCATATCACCAAAGTACTGTGGATTGAGTATCAGTGACGTATTGAAAATCGATAAGGAAATATACAAACATATATTAAACTAAACGTCTCAAGCCCCGTAAAACAGAAGAAAAATAAATTTAAGTCAGCAGTAATCTCTGTGTTTGGGTACTATGGGAATTGTTACTTATATACATTTCATAAAAAAAATGCTACCCAGTTTCTGAATAAAAAAACAGAATTAAATATAATGTCAAATTAAGAATTGGGGGAATGGCTAGCTGCATCTTAGGAGTAAACATATGTTTGAGAGCACAGTTTCCATATATACAATCTTAGGATCACACTTTATTCATGTTGGAATATATGTAAGCCCATGAGGCTAAGGCCCATGTGGCCCATGTAAGGAACCTATATAGCTACCCTTCTAGGGTTAGCCCAAATCAATAGAGAATCATTCAACCCTAACTCTAGCATGGTATCAGCAGCCTTCTTCTCCACCCTCCTCCGCGTGTTTGGGTGTGCCTGTTACCCCAACACTGCCGCCACCTCCTCTCACAAGCTGGATCCTCGATCCACGCTCTGTGTCTTCCTCGGTTACTCCCCTGATCACAAGGGGTACCGCTGCTTCGATCTTGCCTCCCGACGTGTTCTCATCTCGCGCCATGTGGTGTTCGATGAGTCCGTCTTTCCCTTTTCCGGCACCTCTACTTATCCTGTCCCTGACCCACCCACCCTGCTTCCCACTGACCCGGTGGTCCAGCCACCTTTCTTGTGGTCTCCTGCAGGTACCGTTTCACCGCGCTCAGCGCCGGCCACCGGTCCCGGCTCCCCTGCGAGTCCGGGCCCCTCGTCCTCCGGCGCGGCCCCGTCTCCTTCAGTTGGTGCAGACCCGGGGCCTCCGTCCCCTGCTTCTGCCCCGGGGGGGTCATGCCGACTGCCGACGCCGGATCCCGTCTCGGCACCCGCACCGGCGCCTCCGTCGAGGTTCGCCGCGCCGGTACGGGTCTACCAGCGCAGGCCGCGGCCTCCGCCGATCGCGGTCCCTTCTCCACCGGGGACACCGACACCGCCGCCACTGTCTCCACCGGCCCGTGGTCCCTCGCCGGTCTACCATCCGCCGCTGCTTCACCGACACCCGCGGCATGTTCACCCGATGGTGACACGACACGCGGCTGGCACCTTGCCGCCTCGTGTCCTGGCGGCTTCGACCGACGACGCGGTGGTCT
The DNA here is from genome assembly GCA_022457205.1 of Saccharum spontaneum. Taxonomy (NCBI): domain Eukaryota; kingdom Viridiplantae; phylum Streptophyta; class Magnoliopsida; order Poales; family Poaceae; genus Saccharum; species Saccharum spontaneum. Next base: position 43,598,230 of record CM039606.1, read on the forward strand.
CTCCGGTACCCTCTTCCGTCCGCGATGCCCTGCTGGACCCTCACTGGCGCCGCGCGATGGAAGAGGAGTATGCCGCGCTCCTCGCCAACCAGACGTGGGAGTTGGTGCCCCGGCCGCCGGGCGCCAATGTCGTCACCGGCAAGTGGATTTGGACACACAAGCGCCGAGCGGACGGCTCTCTCGAGCGCTACAAGGCTCGATGGGTCCTCCGGGGTTTCACTCAGCGCCCTGGCGTCGACTACGATGAGACCTTCAGCCCGGTGGTCAAGCCGGCCACAGTCCGTACAGTGCTCTCGCTGGCGCTTGCTCGGTCGTGGCCCATCCACCAGCTGGACGTCAAGAACGCCTTCCTTCACGGCCTTCTTACCGAGACGGTGTACTGCAGTCAGCCGGCGGGGTTCGTCGACACCACCCGTCCTGACATGGTCTGCCGGCTCAACAGGTCCCTCTATGGCCTCAAGCAGGCACCTCGGGCGTGGAACCATCGGTTTGCTACTTTCTTGATGACCCTGGGGTTCGTGGAGGCCAAGTCTGATACGTCCCTGTTCGTCTACCACCATGGGGCCGACACTGCATACTTGTTGCTATATGTGGATGACATTGTCCTCACCGCCTCCAGCGAGCCACTTCTCCGGCGGATCATTGCAGCTCTCCAGCAGGAGTTTGCGATGAAGGACCTGGGTGAGCTCCACCACTTCCTCGGTGTCACTGTTGAGCACCGTCCTGCTGGGCTTCTTCTTCATCAGCAGCAGTACACTCGGGATATCCTGGAGCGGGCTGGGATGTCTGACTGCAAGCCCTGCTCCACTCCGGTCGACACTCAGGGCAAGCTGTCGGAGACTGAGGGACCTCCGGTGGCCGACCCCACTGCGTACAGGAGTCTTGCCGGGGCCCTTCAGTACCTCACCTTCACCCGGCCGGACATCACCTATGCAGTTCAGCAGGTCTGCCTCCACATGCATGATCCCCGGGAGCCTCACCTCACGGCTCTCAAGCGTCTCCTCCGCTACCTCCGGGGCACCCTCGACTACGGCCTCCTCCTACACCGGGCTTCCTCCACCGACCTCGTCGTCTACACTGACGCTGACTGGGCCGGGTGCCCGGACACTCGCCGCTCCACCTCCGGCTACGCCGTCTTCCTGGGCGGCAACCTGGTGTCTTGGTCGTCCAAGCGTCAGCCGGTGGTCTCCCGGTCCAGCGCCGAGGCGGAGTACCGCGCCGTTGCTAACGGTGTGGCAGAGGCCGCCTGGCTCCGGCAGCTCCTCGCTGAGTTGCACACTCCACCCTCCCGGAGCACACTGATCTACTGCGACAATGTCAGTGCGGTCTACCTCTCCACCAATCCCATTCAGCACCAGCGGACGAAGCATGTCGAGATCGACCTCCACTTTGTCCGTGATCGGGTGGCCATGGGCGAGGTGCGGGTTCTTCATGTTCCGACGACCTCCCAGTTCGCGGACATCTTCACCAAGGGCCTCCCGTCCTCGACCTTCGCCGAGTTTCGCTCCAGCCTCAACATCACCGGTGGCTAGTTGCGTCTGTGGGGGGTTGTGTGTGCTCTTTCTTTCTTTCTTGTTCAGCCTCGAACTCCGCTGCGACGGTAGTTCAGACTGCGGGGGGGTGTTGGAATATATGTAAGCCCATGAGGCTAAGGCCCATGTGGCCCATGTAAGGAACCTATATAGCTACCCTTCTAGGGTTAGCCCAAATCAATAGAGAATCATTCAACCCTAACTCTAGCAATTCAATTTCTTAATCTCATATCCTTAAGAGACAACCAACAATTATGTATTTGCTTAAGGTTTGTATCCAGTAAGATGAAACTCAGATATACATTATTACAATTTACAACTTCATGACAACTAGGGTGTTTAAGTAGGCAATAATATAGACATAGCTGCAAGAGTTCGTTTCTTAAGATATAGTTCAGCAGGTATTACAAAGATGCAGTATTTAAATCAACAGTACATCTTCAACAGAGACAAAGCGTGGTTAATACCAAATTGCAAACATGTTACAATGATCATCGTACTGCTTTCTTATGGACAAATAGTTTCTCAATGAGGTATATCTGCTAGTACCAACAGAAAAAAATGATTTGTCTACATCATTAGCACATAATTAAAGTGTTCCAACCAAAGCATGTTAATATCACATCACAATGGACAGCTGGTGTGAATAGGCAAGAATAAAGATCGAGAAACTATAAGACTTTTCTCCATCTTCAGCACAGATTTTTTCTCCTTTCGATAATATAGTTCTATTAGTTGTTCCTCTCCTGTATAGTGTTATGTATAGCATGTACTTGCATGCACAAGAAAGCACTGAAGAGTGCTCTGTATAAATTTTGTAGATGAGTAGGCAATGAAACAGTCTAGCCTTTGACATTCGGATAATTAGTACAAACTGAAAACCTGAATCATCGTAAGCCTGAGTGAGAATTTTGAGTAGAGAGTACAGACTATAACAGGTGCAATGTATACCAGCATTGAAATTCTGAAAAGCTAAGAACCCTTAAACTTGTTCAAAAATAAAATATAGACAGTTTTGATTTACTTGCATGTATGTATGGTTCCACTAAATGTCAGCCGTTACTTGCAAACTTCACCTGTAAGAATGGTCAAGCTGTTCCAGTGACACTTCTCAGAATCTTACTCCAGAGAAGACATATATGGCTTCTGACTACCAATAGCCTCGGCAAGAGCATGAACCTTGACTAAAATGATGAAAGCGAGCTGGATCTCTGATAATTATTTCCCTGTTTTCACTTTCAGATAGCAACTTCAGCGTCTCGTGGCCTTCCCAGGACATCTTCTGGTTCTTCATAACTCTTACAGGAGCAGTGTTTGGCAAAGTAGACAGCCCAAGAGCCACTGCCAACAATTCACCATGTTTGTCGATTGAGTTCTCACTGACCTTTCTGCTTTGGAATCCTAACTCCCAAACATTCATGCTACCTCGTTCAGTCTTCTGTTTCACCCTGACCAACAACTCTTCCAGTCTTGTGAAAGTTGCATCTTTCTGTGAGCAAGAGTTATCTCCATCGACAAAATGATGGCAGGATCCTCCAAATTCTGCCCAACTAACCCCAGACTCCTTAGTCATTCCTCGCTCTCTCATCTGGCCTCTTGTCCTCATAGCAAGTGAGATTTTCCCAGCATCCATGTACAAGTTGTACAGCATGACATAGGAACTAGCAGCAAAAGGCTCAAGCATCATTAGTTTTTCTCCTGTTTTTATACCTCTATCCTTGTCCCCATGGATTCTGCAGGCGCGCAATAGTGTATGCCAAAGTACTGCATCATTTTCTAATCCAGAACTATTTATGAAATCTTCAGCATCAGCCACCTTCCCAACATGGCCTAGGAGGTCAACCATGCAAGCTATATGCTTCACATCCGGGACAAAGCTGTAATCTGACACCATGCTCTCATAATGCCTGCATTACGATAGAAAACACATGTGATTGGTTATAAACGATGTTCAGAAGTGGGAAATAAGTAAAAATGAAATGGAAGATGCACCCATTTTATTCATTTCTGTGTAGTTGTATAGTAAATTCTGCAAGTAGGACTACATGCCAAGCAGTAGACATCTAAAATTCTTCAAGGCTACAGTATGATTAGCAGCATTATATGCTAAGTGGCAACAAGTAACAGAAAAAGTATGTCAAACTTAAACCCTCCACCTTTTACATCCGGGCTTGGGACCGGCAATGGCGGTGTTACTTCAAGTCTGACAATCCTACAAGTTTTTGCTACTGGTAATTTAAATGCATGCCTCGATGCTACCAATGGATGACCCTCAGGTTTGTCTTTGGGTTATGCATATCAGCTAATGCTGCATGCCATTTTTTTATTAGTGCAGGAGAAGAATTTATGGTGTAAAATATGGAAAGATGGCAGTTTATTTTTTAGGAAGATTTCTTCCATCATCTACTGTTGGCATTACTAATTTTCTATAAACAATTCTCAAACTCTCATCCCCACCTTGTTGTTGCATTTAATTTTTGTGTACGTTGATGACTATATAAATCCCTTGTAAATTACCAAAAGTATGTTGCAGGTAGGCAGGAGGAAGGCAACTACTTATCTAAGAAAAACAAAGAAACAAGGTGCTATGTTGCTCTTGGAGAAAACAAAAATGCATACCTGAAACCTTCATCTATCAGTCCCTGATGGCTGCAAGCAACAAGAACAGCAAGAAATGCAAACTCATTTATCATGACACTACAATCCCTCATTTTCTTAAATAGTTGTAGAGCCTCTCTTTCATGGCCATGCACTGCATAGCTCAAGATCATTTGAGACCATGAGAAAGTATCCAGGAATGGTATTCTCTCGAATGTCTTCTTTGCAGCCTTAAGATCACCTGCACACCTATACATCTCGATCTGTGAATTGCCGCAAAGAGTAAACCGATCAAATCCAGATTTGACTGCATAACAGTGTATCTGTTCACATGCTGTTGGCATACTCAGATCAGCACAGGCATTCATCACACTTGACATGGTGAACTGATCAGGCTCCACTCCTGTATAACGAAGCTCTCTGAATAAGTTTAGTGCCTTATCTGAATGTTCATTGTGCACAAATGCTGTAATCATAGAAGTCCATGTGAGAATCTCTTGCATGGGAGTCCTATAGAAGCATCTCAGACTATCATCAACTAGACGTGCTTTTGAATACAAATTAATCAGTGCATTTCCAATGAAATCGTCGTCTTCAAACCCAAAGAGTATAACATGGGCATGTATCTGCCTCCAACATCGTACCACATTGGTCCAATTGCACACTTCAAGCACGCTTTTGAATGTAAATTTGGACGGTCTTATCCTCCTCCGGAGCATGTTTGAATAAATCCTGACTGCTTCCACTCTAATCTCAGGACAGGGATCGTTACCTAACCGAGCAAACCCTGCTATCATGGTATTGTAAATTACCACATTCTGGCTTGGAATGCAAGCAAACACCTTGATGGCCTCCTCCAATCCACCGTTCTTTGCATACATGTCCACCATGGTGCTACCAACAAACACATCCAAGTCCAAACCAACCTTAATCACACAACCGTGAAGCATCCTCCGTGCATCCTCCGAATCCTCGAGCTCAGAACAAGCCTTCAGGATCCTGCCCAGGGCGAAAGCATCGAGCTTCACCCCTGACCGGTGCATCCAGACAAGCACATTCACCGCGACCTCTGGCCACCCCATCCGCACATACGCCGACAAGAGCAGGTTCCACGAAACCTCATCCCGCTCCTCGGCTCGATCAAACGCCAGCCTCACCTCGTCGATCATCCCGCACTTGGCGTACATGTCAATCACCGAGTTGGCCACGAACGCGGTCCGCGCGAGCCCGCTGACCACAGCCAGCCCATGTGCGGCACGTCCGCTCCTCCAGTCCCCGACGCAACCGCACGCGGCCAGCACCGCGGCGTAGGTGAACCTATCCACGGCGACGGCGCCATCCCGCCGCGCGTCCCGGAACGCGCCAAGCGCCAAGCGCGCGGAGCCCTGGGTGGAGTACCCGGCGATGAGCGTGTTCCAGGTGACGACGTCCCGGCGCGGCATCCCGTCGAACAGGATTCGGGCGCTCCGCGTGTCGGCGCAGCGGACGTAGGCGGCAAGTAGGTTGTTACTCAGGAACAGGCCCGGCCTGTACCCCGTGCGGATCATGTGGGAGTGGGTGAGTCTGGCCAGCGGCAGCGACCGACCCCGCGACGCGCGCCGGAGGAGGCCCGCGTAAAGCAACGGCTCCAGGGACGGGAGGCGGTGGCCGGCGCCGCGCGGTGGAGCTTGAGCAGGTCGCGGTCCAGTCTGAAGCGGAGTTTGGTTTGGGTGTGCGGGCTGGGTTGGGATTGGGAGACGATGGTCCGGCTCCGGCGACCTCTGGCTCTGCGGGAGCATGGAGCGCGGCGCTGCGGGAGCATGGCGGCCGCGCTCACGCAAGAGACGGGTTCTAGTAGAGGGTTTAAAGCATGGGATATTTGGATTGCTACCGTTACAATTTCAGGTCTCTGACTAAGGCTGTGTTTAGTTGAGAAAAATGGGGTAAAAAGTTACTGTAGCACTTTTCGTTGTTATTTGGTAAAATTTGTCCAACTATGGATTAATTAGACTCAAAAGATTCGTCTCGAACTTTACAGACAAACTATGCAATTAGTTATTTTTTTATCTACATTTAATGCTCCATGCATGCGTTTAAAGATTCGATGTGATGGGTGGAAGAGGAAATATTTTGGGTTTGCATGGGAAGTAAACAGGGCCTAATTCGAACCACGCTATTACAACTTCGCGATACTCCGACCAACGCCATGGGATACGCTCGGTGACGTCTTGAGGCCACCTGCAGGCGTACAAGCTGATTCAGTATTTCCGTATGGACGTTGACCACTCTCTTCCTTCCCCCGCTCTTTCTCCTCTCACTCACCCTCCGTGTTCATAACCCTATCCCCGACGGCGACAAGCAGGACGGCGGCGACCCTGTCTTCGGCGACTCATCTTATAGACGGCGACGACCAGAAGCTCCAAGCTCGAGTGTGTGCTGCAATGCACCCTATTGCCTGCAATGGGTGAGATGCAGCAGCGCGGTCCGACGGAGATGGCGGACGATGAGGGCGGGTATGGATCTTGTGCCTCCTTTCCCTTCTTCCATTTGTAGCATATGAGCTCGTCCTAGGTAGATTTCGTTGACGCTATCGATAGGGATTCATTGGATTTGGGATTGTTTTTCTTTGTTGCTAGGGTTTCGTTGTTCTCGCTAGAGATTAAAGTGGAAGGATTCTGTATCAGAGACAACACTGGTAGAAAAGCATACACAAAGGGGCGCGTGATTAAGTGGGATATTGAAGTAGGTTCGTTTTCCTTCGATGTGTTGTTGACAAGCCTGCGCAATGAGTTCCAGTGGTCCAATAGCCAGTCTCCTAGTGTGTGGTTCTTTGACAAAAGAATATGTGAAGATGTGAGAATAGAAACTGATTTTCAGATGCATGACTTGTTTGAAATGTATAAGGATGAGATGCGCTGTGAACTTATTGTAGGTGTGTATGACAGTTGTCTTATACAACCTGATGAGTTTGCAAACCTAGGCCCAATATGTGTGATTCCACCAGAGTTTTCTATTCATGGGGACCCATTAGAAAAGACATTCCACCAGGGGATGGGAATACCATCAGCCCTGATGACAACCATGCAACCCAGCCTTCTGATAATCCTAATGGAGATGCAGACTGTCCATTAGAGCCTGAGCCTGACAGGGAACCTGACATGTTTAACAATGATGAAGAGTATGTCAGTGTTGACGATGAGGGACTGTACATGCCTGTACCATCTGCACAGGCACCTAACAATGCACAACCTTGTAACAACCATGCTCCTATTGCTGATGCATAACCTTATGTTCATGTTGCTGATCAATTTGATGATGTTGCTGCTACTGAAGGAGGTGTTCCTCTTGAGGCAGAGGTAAATGATGCAGATCCACTGAAGGTGAATGTTATCCATGATCCCCTAAACCCCAACATAGAGAAGGGAGAAAGATTTCCTGATATTGTTGCATTTAGGAAGGCAGTGAGACATCATGCAGTGGTGAAAGGGTTTGAATTTAGTAAAATCATTACAGACAAGACTAGGTTTATTGCCAGGTGTAAAGTTGAAGGGTGTCCTTGGCGTACACATGCTTCTAGGATCTTTGATGGCAAGACAATAGAGGTGAATTGAAGTTATCTCATCTCTTTCATTTACTTACCAGTGATTCCACCTTCTTATAATATAACAATTTTCTTTCTTTGTGTGTAGATCAAAACACTATCTGCAGTCCATAAGTGTGCTACTACTAAACTCAAAATAGGTAAAATGGCAACCCAAGGCTGGTGTGCAGATAGGTTAGGGGATTGGTTGAAGAGGAATCCTACTAAGACTGGATCAGATTGTAAGGAAAAATTAGAGGGTGACTATGGTATCAGACTCAAATACTCCAAAGCATGGTCTGGCATGAAGGTAGCACTAGAGCAGATCCATGGAAAGTATGAGGAGAGTTTTCAGCTTCTGTTCAATTAGGCAGCTCAGATTGAGAAATCATCACCTGGCAGCTATGTACAAGTAGAGGTAGAGTTAGTTGAGGACAAACAAATGTTTAGGAGGATTTTTGTAGCTCTTAAGCCATGTATTGATGGCTTCCTAGAGGGATGTAGACCATTTATAGGTATTGATGCTTCTTATTTATATGGCAAGTACAGAGGATAGTTGGCATCTGTAACTGGTATAGATGGGCACAATTGGCTATATCATATTGCATATGCAATTTTTGACATTGAGAATGAGGACAACTGGACATGGTTCATAGAGGAGCTGCACAAGGCCATTGGTGATGTTCCAAACCTTGTTATTTGTACAGATACTTGTAAAGGTTTGGAGAAGGCAGTAGGAGCTGTATTCCCAAATGCTGAAAATAGAGAATGCATGAGACACCTGTACCAGAATTTCATGAAGCACTACGCAGGAGATGTTTTCACTGATCACCTGTATCTAGCAGCTAGGAGTTACACATCTGGACTGTTCAATTGGCACATGAATAAAATATTTGAGTTTGCACCTGCAACAATGCAGTACCTTGACACCTACCATAGTAGGTTATGGTACAGGAGTGGTTTTTTCTGAAAACAGTAAGTGTGATGCCTTGACTAATAATGTTTCAGAGAGCTTCAATGCACAAGTGAAGAAGTACAAGGGTCTGTTGGTGCATGAGCTGGTAGACAAAATTAGAGAGTTGATAATGGAGAAGAGGTACTTGAGGAAGAAACTGGCTAGGCAATGGACTAAAAGAATTATCCCAAGTGTTATTAATGAACTTAATGTGATTAGCAGGCACCTCACAGTCATCAAAGTGGCTGTCTGTGATGATGACACTGCTGAAATTACCCTTTTAGACTAATAGAACAACCAGAAACGCCATACAGTGGACCTGCAAAATCACAATTGTTCCTGCAGGGAGTGGCAAGTCACTGGGAAGCCCTGCAGACATGCTTTGGCCTGGATCTTGTCCAACAGGGGGACAAAATAGAAGATTATGTACATGAATACTACTCGGTGGTTAAATTCAAGAAAGCTTATGAAGCAAGAATTGAACCTATACCTGATAGGTCCTAGTGGCCTGAACTGGATCTTGGGTTCACTGTACATGCGCCATTATTGGATAGAGGCCCAGGGAGGCCAAAGGTGCAAAGGGTTAGAGGATGCATGGAGAAAAATGCTACTAAGAAACAGGTGAGATGCAAAAAGATGCAAGGGATTTGGCCACTTTGAAAAAACCTGCAAAGAGACAGAGGTTGATAAAGATGGTGAAACAGGTCCATGCAGGAACAAAAGGTTAGAATTTTGGTTTTTTTATCATAAAATGCATTACCATGACCCACACTAACAAGAATTTCTGTTTTTGCAGAAAGAAGACCACAGAAGATGATGCTGGTCCCTCACAGCCCAAGAAGAAGAAGAAGACCACCACAACTAGCCCTGGGCATAATTAACCGAAGACCAAAGACCGAACCGAACTAACCGAGACCGAGACCGAAGTGACCGAGACCGAAAATTTCGGTCACAAGTTCGGTCTTCAGTTTGAAGTAACCGAACTAGTCGGACTTAGTTCGGTCATTAGCCTCGGGTAACCGAACTAATCGAATTAACCGAACATTTGAATTTTGTTGACATAATATGTAATTTAGACTATTATTAGTGATATAATATTTATTCTAGTGGGTTTATATCAACCATCACTCTTATCACTATGTTTAATCTATATTTTGTATTGTATTTTTACCTTGAAATAGAAAAAATATTGGTAAAATTTGCTACAAATTATAATATTTAGTAGTTGTTTTGTGAAGTTCGGTTAGTTCGGTCATGACCGAGACCGAACCAAACTAACCGAGACCGAACTTGCTCGGTCCTGAGTTTTGAAACTAACCGATCGGTCTCCGTTTTTAGATGACCGAACTTTCGAAATGACCGAAGACCGAGACCGATCGGTTCGGTCAGACCGAACGCCTAGGGCTAACAACAACTAAGAAGAAGACACATATCAAGAAGAAGCTGAGAAGGGCAGAAGCAAACCCAGCTCCCACTGTTGTGCCCAACCTCAGAAAGCTTGAGCTTGAAGGCCGTGAAAATTGACAGTTGAAAGCCCAAGTTTGGTTTTGGTAATTAATGACACCAAGTTGCTAATTTCATTGTGTCAAGTGAATTGAGTTAGGCATAGCAACACATGTGATGAAGGAGCAAGGAGCACGGTGGTGCATGGACATGAAATGACGATCATGGTGGAGATGCACATGAAATGATGATCATGGTGATCAAGCATGAGGAGATGGACATGGAACAAAGGGATCAAGGCAAAGGTATAATCATAGGGTTTGCTTTTGCCGGTCTAAGATAAGTAGAGAAGTAATTGACCGGGTTTAAGATTGATAGCCAACTAGGTCTTCATCTTGAGCATATGCATTAGGATCTAGTAGAGGGCTAACATAACGCCTTAAAAATGATTGTGAAAATGCTAACACACATGCACATGATGGTGTACACTTGGTGGTGTTAACACATTTGCGAAGGCGGTGGAGTTTGAGCGGTAGAGAGGGGTTTGGGGTCCTCTCTCCCTCCTACCGAGCTTACGAGCGCGGGAGTCAGGCGTTTTCGAGAAAATGAAATGCCTATTTTCCATTGCGCTGGAGGCGAGAAAAGGTTGTGAAAGTTCAGAGTGTTTATCTCTGAAAAACTCCAACCAGACGCTGGACCGGACGCGGTCCAGGGTGGATCTGCGCGTCCGGTCAGTTCAAACCGCATGCAGAGACGCACGCGTGAAGGTCACGGACCAGCGCGTCCGGTCCCTTGCGGATCCGGAGCATCCGGTCACGCACCCTGTGGGCAGCGCGTGTCTCAGTGCCGATCGGACGCCGTGGCGCGTCCGGTCACGTGTGACCGGACGCGTCCGATCGCGCGAGGATCTCTCTGGACTCTGATCGAACGTTGGGTGCAGCGCGTCTGGTCAAACGGTGTAGTGCGTCCGGTCTCAGCGACGGCTCTCTCTGACGCGCACTACTGTTGTTTGTCCTGTAGTGACCGAACGCGTCCGGTCACCCTGACCGGTGCGTCCGGTCATCATGTTTTTCACAGTGTTGTCTTGTAACGGCTAGTTGCTTACCCCTTCGCTATAAATAGATGGTGGCCGGGTTTTGGCAGCTCTCTCTTGACTCTTTGAACACTTGAGACATACTTTGAGCTAGAGAACTTCCCCTCCACTCATCTCCTTGCTTGGTTGTATACTCTAGTGAGATTGAGTGAGATTCAAGTGCATTGCTGAGTGATTTGCATCTAGTGGCACTTGATCCATTGAGTTGGCTGCGGATTTCTTGTTACTCTTGGGTGTTTCTCGACATCCTAGACGGCTTGGAGCAGCGGTGGTGTTGAGCTCGTGATTGGAGATTGTTTCGAGCCTCACCAAGCGATTGTGAGGGGTTCTTGAGCCTTCCCCGCGGGAGTTCGCGAATTGGCTACTCTAGTGGAGCTCGTGGCTTAGAGAATCCCCATCTTGTGAGTGGATGTGCGGCACCCGCTGAGGGTTTGACTCTTGATAGTAGTGGAGATCGTGGCTTGGAGGATCCCCATCTTCAAGTGAGTGTATCGCCACAACGAGAAAATGAAATGCCTATTTTCCATTGCGCCAGAGGCGAGAAAATGTGGCGAAAGTCCGGAGTATTTATCTCTGAAAAACTCCAACCGGACGTTGGACCGGACGCGATCCAGGATGGACCTGCGCATCCGATCAGTTCAAACCACAGGCTGAGACGCACGCGTAAGGTCGCGGACCGGCGCGTCCGGTCCCTCGCGGAACCGGAGCGTCCGGTCATGCACCCAGTAGGTAGCGCGTGTCTCAGTGCCGATCGGACGTCGTGGCGCGTCCGGTCACGTGCGACCGGACGCGTCCGATCACGCGTGGAGCTCTCTGGACTCCGATCGGACGCTGGGTGCAGCGCGTCCGGTCAAACGGTGTAGCGCATCCGGTCAGGCGCTCAGAGGGTTTGTAGATCGCATGGTCGATTGGACGCGGTGGCACGTCCGGTCACGTTCGACCGGACGCGTCCGGTCGCGAGTGCACCCTTACTGGACTCTAACCGGACACCGGGTGTAACGCGTCCGGTCAGTTCTGCAGCGCGTCTGGTTGGTGCTTCGCGGGCGCGGGCGCTGTGTGATCGCCGCGTCCGATCGATCAGACCAACGCGTCCGGTCAACGCGCGCAGAGTGGTATCTCGAGCTTAACGGCTCTATTCTTTGGGGATGCTTATAAATAGTTGCTTGGTCGGGTTTGAGTTGTTTCTCTTGACTTTTTGAACACTTGAGGCATACTCTGAACTAGAGAACTTCCCCTCCACTCATCTCCTTGTTTGGTTGCATACTCTAGAGAGATTGAGTGAGATTGAAGTGCATTGCATTGAGAGTTGTATCTAGTGGCACTTGATTCTTGAGTTTGCTGCGGATTTCTTGTTACTCTTGGGTGTTTCCCGACACCCTAGACGGCTTGGAGCAGCGGTGGTATTGAGCTCGTGATTAGAGATTGTTTCGAGCCTCACCAAGCGATTGTGAGGGGTTCTTGAGCCTTCCTCGCGGGAGTTCGCGAATTGGCTACTCTAGTGGAGCTCGTGGCTTGGAGGATCCCCATCTTGTGAGTGGATGTGCGGCACCCACTGAGGGTTCAACTCTTGATAGTTGATTAGCTCGTGATCCATCAAGTGGATGCATCGCCACAACGAGGAGTAGCTTACCGGAAAGAAAGTGAACCTCGGTAAAAAAATCTTGTATCGTCTTATTGCCGAGGATTTCATTTGTGTATGTGATCACGTTGATTGATTGGTACATTGGACATATCTCTTCTCATCAATGTTGGTATATCTATTTAAGCTCACTCCTTTACTTATTGTTCTTTGCCTTGTTTAGCTTAAGTAGAATAGCTTATCACTTAGGAGTAATTAGTTTAGAGACTTAGCGTTGTTGGTGTGAACTAGAGATCATAGCCTTGTACTATAATTGTATATGTGGCTTGCATAAAAGTAGTTGAGCTAGTGCTAGAATTAGCTTCACCATCTTATTTACTAACTTGTTGTTTAGTAAAGCTCGTAGAAAATTTAAATAGGCTATTCACCCCCCTCTAGCCATTTGGACCTTACAGCGGGGAAGAAAACCATCGGGCGTCGAGAGGAAACGGTGGGGAAGAAAATAGGTAGAGAGATTTGTTGACCTAAGATGTAGATAGTGGGAGAGGAAATTTGTTGGGCCAATAAATTTAGGTATGCGAATAGGTAACCTGTTAGAGTATATTTTTTGACCTCCACTACCTAAATATAGGATAGGTAGCCTGTTTAGGTAGTCTGTTAGAGATGCTCTAACCCGGTTTAACCTATTTTATAAATTGGCCTGGTCGATTTCTATAAGTCCGGATCTCCTCCTATAAATTGGCCTGGTCGATTTCTATAAGTTCGGATCTCCTCCTCAAGTCATAACTCTCTCTTCCGGACTTCAAATTGAACATTCTATATATGCATCTATATCGTCTCGATCGAGAGCTACAAGGTGATAAAGTCCAATTGCCAAAACCTGTTTTTCCCGCACACCAGATGTCGGCCATATTTTGAAGGAGGAATAGTCCCTGGGAGTCCACTGGGCCTAAAATTATGGGCTTTATTTTGCTATAAAGAGGCACAGCCGAGGCCCACCACACCACCATCCTGCACGTCATTTTTGCTGGCTGGAGGGCTGGAGGCCATGTAGCCACGATGAGATGAGTACTAGTAATAACAGCTTGTTTGGTGCGGTAGTACGTAGCTCCAGGTCTACCACCAGTGTTGTGCTGGCTCCCCTCAAAAAAAAAAAAGACAATGTGTTGTGCTGGCAGTACTGCACCACCAGTGCCATCTATCTAGTACGTACTATGGATTCATCGTACAGATCCACTGATGGCGTGACCGGGCAGGCACAGAGGCAGCCCACGGTTTTGCATTGGTGGGACTACGTACAGATCGAGACACGTACGTAACCTTATGCTCGTTGAATTGACAAAAGAGCAGGCAACGATCGAGAAGCTAGCACCAGGAACGCAACAACTTTGTGTGTCTCTTTAGCTTCCAGGACCACCATTATGTTTTCACAAACAACTTTGTATGTGAGTATATGTCTTTTTAGCTTCACACACATGGAACCTTCTATAGCAGCAATATTCTATGGCTGGCATGCATGCATGCATGCATGCACATCTAACCTTAATTCGGCCGTCCTTCAATTCGTCCATTTGGCAACTTGGAATATAGGCGCTGCTGTCGCCATGCATATGAAACCACACGCACCTTCTACTTAACTCGATCAGGAACACAGCTAATCAGCTACTACGGAGTACTAACTTCCTACCAGGACAGGACACGGCGATTGATCCGATCTCTACTTATTGGTACTACGTACGTATACTCTTTATTTTGCTTCACTTGATCGGTCGACTACTGGCCGGCTGCGCGAACACGGCCGGGCATGCATGACCACGACGTGGATGCGGTCTCCCCGGCGGCCCGGCCGTTTTTCCGGCGACGACGACGACGACAGCGGCGCCGTGGTCATCACACAGGGTCACAGACACACACCGCTAGTCATGCACCGCGGGTCACTGCTTGGATATCGTTGTTTGGAAAATCTGTCTAGACCAGATAACCCATATATATATGTGTTCGATTTTAGATGTCTGAAGGTATGATTACTTGTATATTGGCTTGACTGACAGGCCTCAATCCAAACAGACCCTCTTGTGAGTATATGATGGATGCATCAGAGGCAGAGCGAGGGCGATCACATCTCTCGATCGTTAGCCACCAATGCAACTCGTCATATACGCATCACTATGAAAAATACAGCTACTGGTACTACCAGTACTCTGGTAGCAAGCAGCTAGCAGTGACCACTCGCGGGAGAGGGGTAGGCATCAGGACTCAGGAGGCGAGTGGATATGATCGATCAACATCATCAGCTAGCAGTAGTACACGTGCATGCAGTTCTTGACCCCGGCACAGCTCGTGGCCGGCCCCATGCCTGGATAGACAGACAGTCAGCACTGAGCAGCAGCCCACAGGATTTGTGTTTGCTGTTGGCTGATTTCAGCTGCAACCATGCATGTTCCAAATTAGCCAAGCACTCAAGACTGCTGATTCTTCATTTTCTTTCATTGAGAGAAATATGAGGAGCAACAAAGTACCCTACTCTACTAGTTAATTCTAAATTGTTTTGACTTTTCTAGGTACATAGTTTTTATTATGCGTCTAAATATATACGCTGTATATGTCTAGATACATTGTAAAAACTATGTACCTAGAAAAGTCAAAACAACTTATAATTTGGAATAGAGTAGCGTGTATTAAAATTAGGAAAAGTTCACAAAAAGAAAGAAAGAACTAAAAGATTTACCATTTTTCTATGGTTAACTCATCGTCCCCCACCCCCCTCTCTGGTCCTCAGTGCCAGAGGTGCTTCCATCTTCTGTGGTTCAGTTAAATATTGCATTGGAGGTTTTGTACTTCTCTTTGCTGCGCTGAACTTGATCTTTATGATGATTTGTTGTCATTGTTGCTCCGTTTTGAGGCGAATATTGGGTACAATAATTCAATTGCTCCCAGTATCACATTGGAAGATCCTTTGATTTGCCATCTGCATGCTCCATCGCCCATCGGCCACTCTTGGTGACACTCCATCACCATTGGTTACAAATGAGGTCCCTTCACCAAATGTTCAGTAGGAAAACACTATATAGTTATGCCTCATCTTGATCTGGCGTGTGAGGTGATGAGGAGTCTCTCTAGTGATGAGCTTCTTAGTCATGAAGACCTAATATCGTTGTTGCCCCACCTTGAGGTGACAATGAAGGTACTTGATGTTGATAATCCATGCTCTGCCTTGGAAGGCATGTCCGATTGCTAGCTTCACACCCCACCCTTGGTCGCGGCTCATGGATGTGAATGGCCTCCTATGGTTGTGAAGGAGTTTTCCTTGTACTTGCTTTAGATGGTGGTCTGCATGGTGATCTTTGTCGCCTAGCAGTGTCGCTTTTAGCTTTTAGTCGTGTCGCTATGTTACCTACTTCTCTTGGTGTGGACCTTCGTGTAGTCACGGATTGGTTTTATGTTATTACTCAGTTGTGAATTGTGTTGGTAATCCTTTTATGATCAGTTTTGGTAAGGATTATGTTGGTCTTGGTGGGATCGTGTGTCATGAACTCTCTCTTCCTCTTAATGAAAAATGTGCTCAAGCACGACCATGAAAAAAATCAAGCCTATTGTACGATTGCATGACCATGAAGTACATATGTGTTTAATTAGGACATGTCTGATGGTTATAGATAGTTCAAATAAATGAGACTTTACATGTCATCCATTCATTATTGTAGACTTAAACTAGTTGCCCAATAGATCTATTTATAAGCTTCCATTCGCGCAGATGAAGGCCGAGATGGTATGATGGTATGTATTGTCTTCGTTACAAATTAAATCAACTTCTAGAGTTGTCTAAGTCAAATTGTTTTAAGTTTCACTAAATTTACAGAAAAAGACAATATATATTTATGACACAAAATTAGTAGCACTGATATAGCATCAAATATACTTTTATTATATACTTATTTGGTGTTATAAATATATATGTTGTTACTCTTTCTATAAAGTTGGTCAAATTTAAGATAATTTAACTTAGGGTGGTTTTAAGGATTGATTTGTTTTAGGAGAGTGCTTTTTTCTGTTGCAAACTAGCTTTTCAACTAGACTAGAGAGTAGCCCGCTAGCTCTTTCTCTCCTTTTCTCCTGGTGCGGTCAAAATTCGGAAACCTAGCTAGTTAACCTCGCGCCGCCGGTGCTGGAGAAGCCGTTTGGTTGGCTACTAGCTACTGATGATGACAACTGATTACTGGAGTAAATGATAAAGAATTAATGCAGTCTAGTACTCCCTCCATGTTTAGGAAGAAAGTCGTTTAAGTCAAACATTTTAAACTTTGACTATAAATAAATTATTTTGGATTTAGTTTGAAAATATAAAAGTGATGTCAGCAGATTCATCTTGAAATGTAGTTTTATAAAAGTATATATTGGTCATGTTTTACAAATATTTTATAGCAAAAGGTAGCAGTTAAAGTTGTTTTTGAGACCGTGTCGATGTCCAAAACGACTTTCTTTGGAGGACATGGAAAGAGTACAGAAAGAGAAGAGGAGACGACGATGGCTATATCTATCCTGACTCAATCAGTGAGTTACGTGTGCGCTGCTATTGAATAAAGTGCATGATGATGCATAGCTGGGCCCTGTTCGACTCGGCTGTTCCAAACCTTAATAGTGTTTCTTGACGTCAGTACCTACTCAGGGCGAAGGGTTTGGAGTTTTGGACCGATCGATGTCACCGATCAAAAGTAGTATAAGCAAGCAGGGCGAGAGACCAGGAGAGCCATTTTTGTTGAGTCCAAGATTTCATACTCATATGCTAATCGTGGGAGTGGGAAAGTTTAGCTGATGGTGCAGATGTATGTATACTAGTAGTCTAGTACGGTGCATGCATGTATCTTGCTTAATACAGTACGTAAACATGTTGCTTGCTGAGTTGCTGTGATGTTGCATAGGGGATGCGGTTCACTTGGACCCCAAAATGGAAATAATTAAAGCATCCATGCATACATGTAACTTGGACATGCATGCATATATCCTCCGCCTCTTGCTGGCTACTTGTCCCAGTCGATCGGCTCCAAGAAGAATTGGCTCTGTGGATCTCCGATCGGCGATCTAGCTATACGCACATGGCATATTGTTGCATATGCCCCTTAGAGACTTCAGAAGCGTAAGCACGCGTTCAGATTACTTACTGGTATTGTTGTTAGGGTTGTTTGACAACAACGAAATAATGTTTATTATTAGAATATATAGTGAAGATGCATACACCTGAACGCACACACCACGCTCACATCACCCCTACGAGCTACTCTAGAAATTTTTTGGAGGTAGCCAAAAGAAGAGGGCCTCTGACAACGAATGTTCACTCACAGTTGATAAATGTGTGACGGATTTTTTTGGGTGCTACCTGCAGCTTGACCCTGAAACGAAAGAACATGGAAGCAGCATATCCTATCATGGACTATGCAAAGAGATCTGCAGAATCTTTTGGGTGGCCACACACGTTGCAGACTAATTGGATCGTTCTTATCCAATGAAATTCCACTTCTCTTACTACTCCTTCAGACTGATTTGTGTCTCTTTAATTCCTTTGTCCCCTTGAGCTTAGTCATGCTGATGTCTCTTCTTTAATTATAAAAGATTAATTAACACGTTTCGTAGCCTTTGATGTGTTCCTGGCCACAACAAAAGTTTAGGACTAATTATACAAGCTAATGAAGATGTTAATATAACAATGTGCTCATCGTCTGACTTCTAAAGCTACCGAGACAGGTCATTGTTGAAATTTGTAGATTAGGTTGCAATTTGGCCAATTGATTCTTTGTGATGTGAAACAAGCTTCAATCAAACTGGAGCTGACATAGTCTCTAGTTATCCATCCACTCCTCTATAGTCCATACCACAAACCAGCAGAAATATTCTCATAATCCCATGCTCTCTTTGTTCACAGCTAATCATCTACACGAGGGAGTCATATGCAAAGTCGTGTTAAATAATAGGGTCATTGCATTGTTTCTTGAATGAAAGGTAAGCAACCAGCCTAGCTATTAGCTAGTACTCTCCGACTTATAATTTAGAATTAAGGGAGTAATTGCCACGAAAGTTGCGTTCCAAAATGAGAGTTTGATATCCCTACACATGTGACCGCTCGCACCAAGCAAAGACGACATCGAGCGACATAGAAGTTAGGGCTTTCCTTTGGAGGTAAATTCAGTCTCGGTTAAATTGTGTTTGTATCTTGCACTAGTAGGGTGTATGACGAACAGCTTCCGTGACTGAAGAAGCAATATTCGTCATTGAGATGAGCTATCCTTTACTACCTGTGTAATCCTCCTAAGATGCAGGCTCAGCTACTTGTTTCATAAGCCTCTCTTCTTAATTGATTGGATGGCAGAGCTCTTGTCATTTCGTTTTAAAACACACACACACACACACACACACACACACACACACACACATATATATATAGCAGCTGCTGCCATGACAGTGACGATACAATAAACTTGAGACATACTACTTGGCTACTTGCAGTGATGGTGGTAACGGCGCAAGAGATACAATAGCGGTTTTTCATTCGTCAGAAACCACCTGTACGTGTGTGCTCACAGCAGTCATGGTCCGACGAAAGTTCTTCAGAACCAGCACGGGGTCGATGGAGCCAGAACAATATATATTTTATGCTAGCTACTAGAAAGTCTACATATAATGATCGATATAAGCTTATTATTATTGGGGTTGTTGCTACTTGCTACTTGAGGGGAAGTACTAAGACATGGCACAACGACTAACTTTTGGAACACCAACCGGCCGGTTTGTGTGCTGCTTGGTCTTCTTGACCACCGATTGGCTGGGCGGCCTGTTTCACGTATGAACACACGAGCAACTTATTTCATTCGTAATAGTGACGGATATGTTATAGTCAAATATGGAAAGGGCGAGATAGACCGAGGAGAGATGAACCTGTTCAAGGTACGTAATCTCATTCGTTCTGTCGGCACGGTTGGCTGTATGGGCATTTGGAAGCATAAGTGCACGCATGTATACAATCATACTCATATGCTAATCTATCTCTATATTTTTGGATTTCAACTTTTTTATTAGTTGTTTTAATTTTTATCCACGTGTGTTAAGTTCAAACTCTAGTGTTCATTGTACTTTTATTCAGATTTTCCTTTTATATTTCATTGAAATAGATTCTAGGTCCTGGGCTCCACTATAGTCTAGTCACTCCATCTCGCACCATGGGACTTAAAATGTTGAATTTTTCTTGTAGTATTATAATTTATAAAAGAGTGTTTGTAGAGAATTATTAAACTACCAGTATTGGTTTGCCATACCAATAAGTTACAATCAAAATGTATTTATCTAAAGATGTGGGTAATTGCTCCTATTGGCAATGATGACTAGAGTCTACCCAATAAAGGAAAGTTGTTTGTGATTTTTTTACAATTTCTAGGATTTAGTATTTTCCTTAGCCTTTCTCGTGAGGATTAAAATTCTTTTTGGCAACTAAATCTAAATGGTGAACCTCAACTCCTATCATCAACCTCTTTGTCCATGTCCGATCCTCCACAATGGTCAAGGCCAAATCTTCAAATACAACATGCTTGACACTATCGCCCTAGCATTGCCCAACCAGCATTATTCTGCCACTTGCGACAGGCACACGATGGGCCTCCTCCTTCCCTATCTCGCCACATCACCCTTGCGGACATAACTATCACTAAACCACCCTCTACTGATGGGTTCTCTTTTAACTACCAACCCCAACCCCTCACGCCCACCCACCCTATATGTACGTGTTGTTTGTTTCCCCACCGCTGCTAGCCACGTCAGGTTGTGGCGCCACCGAAGTATGTGGTAGAGAAAAAAGACCGCCACACTTGTGGTGTAAATTATTATAGAAATGAACCAAAAAGTTGTGTGGCTGCCTCAACTTATGTAGAAACCAAATAACATCCAACTCTTTTGTGACAGTTGCATTCAAGATGTGGTAAAGTTTGGCGGGGAACCAAACACCCCCATAGTTTCAAAAATACTAACTCTAATCTTGCCAAAGTTGAGAGACAATTAGAGGATGTGCGAATCAAACAACCATAGCTTGAATAATTCACAAATAAAATGCCCATAAATTCAAACATTCGAGAGTAAAAACTTTGTTTAACTTTGGACAATTAGTACATGAAAAGCTAAATGGACTCAAACATATGGCTCATGTTAATACTTTCTTCATGGAAAATACTTTCATCATATATGATTTTTTATTTTAAAATGGTTTTCATAAAAATTGCAAATAAAAATGTCAGTTTGAAGACCATGTTGTGTCCTCACTTACCTGCATTTGATGTCTAAGGCAAACTCAAGAAGGCGTCGAGGGGCCCATAATATCCATGATAGACACACTTCATATGTGTATACAAAATTTGCCATATAAGTCAAAGAAAAACACTACATGAAACTATTAATTAGTGCACCACATGTTTGTTGTAGGATTTTCCATTTGACAAGTATATCAACATTTTGTGCATAGGGAATTAGAAGACTAGCATACAAGTCACATATTTATACTGTTTAGGTATGGGTGCCCTACATGGAATGGGAATGCTTCACGAGCATGCCTCCACGGGCAACATCTTTTGAGTAATAAACATTTTGCATCATGAGCAGTGTACTCGTCGAGCTACAATCGAGACAAACAAGTGAAGCCCGAGTACTTGTTGTGAAGCACTCAGCACTGTAGTCCCAGGTCCCAGCTAGGGGCGTGCTATAAACCCCTAGTCGAATCTCGAGCATACTTGGTCCGAGTCAATTGGCTGCCTTCCAAGTTCCCCTGAGGGCACACTCATAGATTCGAATAGGAGCCCGCTAGAGTACTACAGTTTCCGAGCGCACGCGCTTCACGGTTTTAGGATTGGTTAGCGCCACTGTGAGCGGCACACTGCCCATGCCTTGTGCCGCTGCAAGCCGCACTCTGCTTTGCACCTCCTGTCGCTGCAAGCTATTGCGTGGCCGCAAGAGTGCTGAGCAATGGTGGATGTATGGATCAAGAATAGAAAGAGAAGGGGAGTGGGGGTACGTGAGAGAGGAGTAAGGCTAGATGAGGAGACTTATTTCCGGACGGCGACATCAAGACGGAGATGGTGTCGCCGCCATAGAATAATTTTATCCAGTCTCTTCTCTGTTTTATTGTGGTTAGATCTGGCCACAATGAATGACTAAGAAGAATAAGTTTCAGATTAGTCTTCCTCATTCTTCGGTGGTAGAAAGAAGAAGAAGGAAGACACCAAAAAGAAGAAGTTTCTCAACTCCGCCTACATGATGTTGATTGTCGTTCATTGGACATCTGTTCTCAGACCTTTTGCCGAGTGTTTGTGAAAGGTCCTAATAGCTAGAGAGAAGGTGAATAGCCTATAAAAATTTCTACAACAATACTAAACAAACCGGTTAGACAATTATGAGGCAAAGCGAATGTTGTGCTAGCCTACTAAAAATGTAAGCCACCTACCACAATTCTAGTTTCTATAGTCTCTATCCACACAATGGCTATGTCACTGCACTAAGTTAGTATGCTCTCAAAGGCTAACTAAAGAGCCACACTAACCAAACTAACAAGCTCTCACAATTAGCTAAATTAAAGAGCTTGACAACTAGTTTGTGGTAATATAAAGAGAGAGAGCAAGATGGTTATACCGCCGAGTCGAGAAATGAACCAATCAATCACAAGAATCAATACTAATGAAGACCAATCACCTTGGAATCAAATAAATGACACAATGATTTTTTACCAAGGTTCACTTGCTTGCCTGTAAGCTAGTCCTCGTTGTGGCGATCCACCCACTTGGAGGTTCACGTGCTAATTGGCATCACACGCCAAACCCACAACCAGGTGCCACACAACCAACAGAAGATAGGGATCCACAAGCCACGCGCAATCCACTAGAGATGTCTTTCGTGATCTCCCACGAGAAAGGCTCGAGAGCCCCTCACAATCACCACAATCGGAGCTGGAGATGATCACCAACCTCCGCTCGACGATCCTCGCTGCTCCAAGCCGTCTAGATGGCGGCAACCACCAAGAGTAATAAGGGAATCCCGCAGCGAAACACGAACACCAAGTGCCTCTAGATGCAATCACTCAAGCAATGCACTTGGATTCTCTCTCAATCTCACAAAAATGATGAATCAATGATGGAGATGAGTGGGAGGACTTTGGCTAAGCTCACAAGGTTGCTACGTCAATGCAAATGGCCAAGAGAGTGAGTTAGAGCCGGCCAAGAGGCTTAAATAGAGAGTCCCTACGAATAGAGCCGTTGGGCTCTCACTATAGTCTGTCACGCACTGACCGGACGCGCCCGGCCCAGTGTCTGGTCCCGGGATGGCCGCCACGTGGCCACTCGGTTTAACGGCGTCCACACGATCTTCAACAGTCGAAACTTCCCGCGCGAGCAAGCAAGTGACGATCGGACGCTCCTGCGAACGACCCGCAAGCGCCGCGTCAGGTTAGTAGACTACCGTGCGCGCTGCAACACACGACCGAATGCGCCAATCGCAGCAGTTCCCCAGCGTCACGTCGGCTCCAGAGAGCTCCCGAAGCGCCAAAACCACGACCTGACGCGTCAGGTGCACGCGACTGAACGCGCCACCGCATCAGGTCCTCCTCAGCGTCAGCCGTCCACGTTACGTCACCATACGTCACTGGCGATCGGACTCACAAGCATCGTGTCCGATCACTTGTTCTTCCTAGCGTCTGGTCACAAGACTGCGACCGCGCGCTCACTAGAAACCGAGACCGGACGCGCAGGTTGGCTCGAGGCCAGCGTTCGGTTACTCCCAGTGACCTCCTTTTGTCTCCGTTTCTCCACCAACGTTGTCACCCTTGATCAAATATGTCAACCACTAAGTGTATCACCTTGTGCACGTATGTTAGCATATTTTCATAAATATTTTCAAAGGTGTTAGCACTCCACTAGATCCTAAATGCATATGCAATGAGTTACAGAATCTAGTAACACTTTGACAACCACATTTCGATACGAGTTTCACCCCTCTTAATAGTACGGCTATCGATCCTAAATCATTCACACCCTCTATGGTGTCTTGAGTACAAACCAAAAAACTCCTATCAAGTTTCACCTTTGCCTTGAGCTTTTTGTTTTTCTCTTTCTTCTTTTTCAAGTCTGAACTCTTGATCATCGCCATGGTCACGCCACCATCATGATCTTCACCATCGCTCCATCACTTAAAATAGTGATACCTATCTCATGATCACTTTGATAAACTAGGTTAGCACTAAGGGTTTCATCAATTCACCAAAATCAAACTAGAGCTTTTAGTTTGCCTATGCGGTCATCCATACTGCAAAGCGTCGTACATGTTTGGTTTTGAGATGAAATTCAATTTCTGAATATTTGTGTAATCTAGAGTACTTGTAACGTGTTCATGTACCTAGCTATTATCTAATATAATTATTCTTTGGTCGAAAAAAAAAGGCCAGATGAGGAGCAGGGGCAGCTAAACTGAGGAAAAAGGGATAAAAAAAAAGAGCAATGCATTATACAGGGATCCAAACCTGTATGGCTAAGTTTTGGTAAGAGTAATTTTTAGGTATAGATAACTATTAGTTATAGCTGATTTAGACAGCTGCTCTCATTATGATTGTGTGTTTTTGCACGCAATGAAATTTAAAGCTTGACCCTTCAATAACTCATTTTATTATTGTTTGCCCGGCCCCCCTAATACGGAAATCATATTTTGCTCCTGGCTACTGCCAACTAGTTAGTATATTTCTGTTTTGAAACGGCAAGCGTGTGAAAGAACTCTTTCAAACTATTTAAATCAGTTTAATTTAAAATGAAATACAATAAAAGGTCATATAAATTGTAACTAGTTTAATTTTGTAGTTATTGAGCTGATTGTTCGCCTTAATATTGAGAAATGACAACTGAAAGAAAAACTTATGCAAATATCAAAGGAAAGAATTTGATGGCATCATATCGTCTATTATTAGTGGAACATATGGAAGCAACAGAACAAAAGAACTTTCCAACACGAAGAGCAACAGCAAGATGAAGTAGCTTCTTGATTAAAGATGATATACAACAACATCAATTGGCCAAAACTCAAGACTGAAATATCTAGCCCTCGGAGTGAAAGTTGTCACCTGGTATAGGAGAAGAAGGTGCTACATCCTGGGTTGTTTTTGGCAATTTATCAAAGGAAAGAAGGTGCTCCATCCTTCTTTGTTTCTTGAGCTGCTCTCTCTCTCTCTCTCCCACCCCCCCCCACCCCCACCCCAAATTCTTGTTCCTTTTTAATTTGGTAACAAACTTTGCTACTGTGTTCTTTTCATTTTAATAAATCATCAGTAGAGGCTTTGGCCCCTCTGTTCCCTAAAAAAACCATTACTCGGCACACACCATCGTAACTTCCTCTAGTCAAGAGAGATTGCTTACCATTTATCTCTCTTCATGTTCATGTATGTGTGGGTTATGTCTTATTGTGTGAAGGCATATAATATTTAGATACATAACAAAATGAATGTACTAAAAAAAGTCAAAGCGACTTATAATTTAAAACGGAGGGAGCTGTTATTTTTTTATTTTTTTCTACTAATATGATTTTGGTAAATCTCTTGCCAATTTTTCAGGGAAAAAATCTTGCCATTTCCGTGATAGGCCGATAGTGGTGTTGGTTAGTTAGTTCGATTGTAACATTGGTTGAACTAGCCAGGGAAACATCATCACGATCAGAGCAGGTCCATACACTGTTAGCACACTGACTGCTGACACTGTTGCCGCCCGGATTGTTATTGGTATCATTGTCTGGTCCCTTGCGTCACAATTTCATCAGTGCTACGTATGCTATCAATACTATTTGCATTGAGACCAAGAAAACAGAACAGCCATGCATGCTATTAAAAAAGCGTTTACCCAGACACCTTAAAGATGGTATTCCTCCGTTTAGAAAAGAAAAAACAATTCTAACTAACATTAGTAGTTTTGCTCGGGTGGTCCTCTTTTATAAAATTGTACGAATCTTAAAGCACCAGAGTAATTAATTATAATTAATTTTGCTTTGGATCTGGATTGGGCCGGTCCCATCGTGCCCAAAGAAATCCAGCCCGCTGCATACCACAGCCCAGACACGATCTTTCACCTCCTGTTATCCCGTAGCCGGGCATTTCTGCTACGAACCTGCCTTCTCGAGAGGGCGGACGGCGGCATGAGCGATCGAGGCGCCTTCCCCGCGCTGCATTCCCGCACTGGCGCGTGGATGGCAACGGCGGCGGCGGACGGGGCGGACGGTGAAGGCGGCAGCAGATGGTGGCGGACGGGGCTGGCGGTGGCAGACGCGAGGGGACGGGTGGCGTCACTATCCGATTGGCTCCGGCTCCACCCTCCCCTCATCGTGCGTGATTCCATGACAGGTTGGAAGAACAAAGGTGCTCCTGAGAGCTGGTCAGACGTCTGAATTAGATGCTAGAAGAACTGAAGTGCGTAATAAGCAGCTACAGCCATTCAGAGTAGATTTCGCACTCATGTTGCTCGTGAGCAATTTCTTGCATTACACATGACATCTATATCTTTTCAATATTTTGTTAGAGGTAAGGTGTCGCTAGTTGGTATTGGCATATAGCCAATGGAAACAATGCTCATCTCAGGTGGAATTATATAAAAATTTCTTTTTCTATATATATATATATATATATATATATATATATATATATATATATATATATATATATATATATATATATATATATATATATGTAACACCCCCGGTGTTACTGCGTGTCAATGCATCTAAGCTGAGCATGCGCATCTTTTTCTGGTGTTTCGTTTAATGCTGAAGTGCGTAGGACCCTTCGGTAAATTAAAAATAGTAAATAAAACGGTTATTCGAATTTTGACGTTTCAACCGGAAGTTGGCGACTTAGGTTGGAAACTAAATTATTATTAACGAAACTGCTACAGAACATATATGTGAACCCTAAACGTAATATGCAGAGCTAAGGGCGTAGTTGTTAGCGCAACTTGTGTTGTCAAGTAATTACATTCCTAGCTAGTTTTACCGGTGACCCGAAAAGTGAACTCGCAACGTAATTTTGGACTTAGGTTTCCACGTCGTTTTAACAGCCTGACTTTGTCGTGTTGAGCTCGGTTGTTTGCGTTATCGGCTAGGTGTTGCTGCGGTGGGTTGGCTCGGGTGGGTAGCCTGCTAAGCCGTCTTGAGTGGAGTGAGGTTGGTTCAGGGTAGGTTGTCACCGAGTTGGAGTTTTTCAGAGCTTTAAAAACCGTGCTTGCGTGTGGCGTCGGGTTTGCTGGTCCCGGAGCGCGGTCACCGCTCGGAGTCGTTGCTCTACGCGGTTGGCTGGCTCTGCCCTTGGCGTCGCGGTGAAGGCCTTTCCCCTCGGCGTCGCACTGTTTCGGTTGACCTCCCGGCCGATCACGCGGGCTGGTTGGCTGCCGTTGTTCTCTTTCCCCTGCCACTCGACCCCATTCCTTGCCGGCCCCGCTCGGTGCCGCGGTGTCCCGCCGTGCCGGTCGGCCACCGGCCACTGCGGCGCCGTCTTCTCGCGTCACATCGGTACCTTGGCACAGCACGCCGCTGCCGCTGCCGCGCACGCCACGCTACCGCACAGCTCGCGCGCGTACGCATCCCGGTCGGGCGGTGATCGCGTGGGAGCCAGCTGCCAGCCGGACATCTCCCGTTTCCTTTCCCCTTCTTAACCTCTAGCTCAGGTGTCTCAGCCCATTTCTTTCTTCGTGCCTGAGTGGAGCTTAGGAAGCTAGTGTACCTGTCGATCCGCATCGAGCCTCAATTGTCCGTTGTCGCTGGCCAATTTCGATTTCCGCGGCCGCCGGTCACCTCACCGCCACAGCAGAGCATGCGTCGAAGGGGGTAAGGTCTTAACCGTCGATGGCAGTCCAATTCCTGGTACCCCTGGGCTCGCCTAGGCCTCCTCTGTCCGGTGCTCACCCCGTTTTGGTCAGGGCGCTCGCCAGTGGTGGGCTGACGTGACCGTGCCGCGCTCGGTGTGCCGCCGCCCCTTCACCGCGCACGTGGCCGGGACTCCCTGGGTTCTTCCCTCACCAACCGGCCGCGCAGCTAGAGTCGTGGTAAGGCCCTCCTGCTTCTCCGCGATCCCTAATGCCTCGCTAGTCCGTAGGGTCGTCGGAGCGGGCGCGTCGCCGCCGTGGATCTCCGCTCGTCGCTGTAGGCCGTGGCCGTGCGGCTCCGTGCTCCAATCGCTGCCCAACGTCGACGTTTTAGCTGTAGATGGAGGTCGGCCCCGCTGTGGGGCCAGCGCGAGCCCTAGGCGCTCGGCGTAGCGGCCGAGTGCCGGCCGGAGCCGCGCCGGCGTGCGTAGGACCGGCGTGGACCGCCCGGTTGTGAAGATAGAACTTCACAGGGTGTTTGGTGCAAAGCACCAGTCTTTGGGTACAGTATTTCGCTGTACCGTTTGATTCACGAAATCGTAGGGGTTCTTTTGCATTTGTGCGTGCGCGCGTACGGGGCGGGTCAGTTGGGCCGCGCGGCTGGGCCGTTGTTCGCTGGGTTGCGGGCCGCGCGGTTGGGCCGCCGGGAGATCGGTTTCTGGATTTAGCGATTTTAGGAATACCTTTGTAAATTAATTTTTGAAGCAAACTTTGAGGAATTTTAGTGACTTGTATAGATGTCCAAAAATCGTGAAACCAC
The DNA here is from genome assembly GCA_022457205.1 of Saccharum spontaneum. Classification (NCBI taxonomy): domain Eukaryota; kingdom Viridiplantae; phylum Streptophyta; class Magnoliopsida; order Poales; family Poaceae; genus Saccharum; species Saccharum spontaneum. The sequence goes on from CM039606.1 coordinate 43,626,655, forward strand.
TTTTGTTGAGTTCCTAAATTCATGCCCTAGCAGTTAGTAAACTCCTTTTGTGCACTACTATAGTGTTGCTCGGTCGATTAAATCTCTGCTTAAAATGACGTTTATTGATGCAACCAATTTTTGTAGAATTTTTACGGGGTAAATAGAGGATAGCCCTAGCTCTAAAAATTTTTACAGTAGATGCTTAATATTGTTAGATGCTTGCTGTAAATTTTATGGCCATCAAATAGCTTGTTTGTTAGGGTAGCTAATTTTCCCTAGTAATGCCTGTGGTAGATCGGTAATCGGAAAGTGGTGTGCCTGTTAGTTGCGGGAGTCGTTTTGCGTCAAGTCAACCTTGTTAGTTGAAAGAGTGATAGCTTACCATTTCAACTATTAGAGTTACCGTTGTCACCTTTTTAAATGTGGTCCTATCATTGCATGCATGTAGATCACGAGGGAGTCGAGTACGTGGCAGTGGAGGAGCCGGACTACGAGGAGGTCATCGAGGAGTACGAGAAGGAGATCTTCGTGCCTGAGGAGTTCCAGGAGCCGCCCGCTACTGACACCTCTGACTGTGCACCTGCCCCAGGCAAGCCCCGGTGCATAACCCTTATTTTTGCAAATATGATATATATATTTAAATGTTGTGCATTTAAGTTACAGGAATTTCTATGATACCCACATGCATATATATTTATACCCAATGAGTCTTACTAGTACAGGATCGTATAGTTGCTTCGCTGAGGATCATCGGTAGGGTGAGTAACCTGTCGTTGCTCACAATAGGGAGTTACTCTAATGATTGTTATATTGGGAAAAATGGTGGAAAGGAAATGGCGACCGGGCAGGGATGTGGTATGGTTATTGGTGGGTGTAAACGATTGTGTCCCGCGGCCACGGGGCGCAATTGGGTTACACTGTTTCCCTGTCCGTGTCAATTAAGGACCGTTCGTTGCATGGACCCTGGTCAAGTCACAGATCTCCTTATCCCGAGCACATACTAGCGGATGGGGGCTAGGAAGACTTGTTACTCTCTTGTCATGGGCTCCGGCTCTTTCCGGACCGACTGATTGGAGGCGGGGATAGGTGGAGGTCTTAGCACCGTATTGAGGCCGGGCCTCGGATGCGGGAGCTAGGAGTCCAAGTTTGGACGGGGACCTGGAAACCTGTGACAGGAGGGGAACGGGTTGGTCTTGCTTGTGCCTGGGGTACAAGCGGGGCGTGTGTTTTTCGGGGTACCCAGCTGGGCACATTGATTCGCGAATCGCCGTTTCTGCGTGACGGTACGGCTTGACTGCGCTCTGGCATCGTAGTAAGAACTGGAAAGGAAAAAGGGGAGAATTGATTCTGTTTTGCTCAACTCTTGCTTGATTTTAGCATAGGTGCTTACATAGAATATTGGTAAAGAAATAAAATACGGCTTCTAAAAGTTAAGAAATTAAGGACAAACTCTTAGTGCTGCTTTCCGCATACAAGAAACCCACAAGCCATAAAGCCTATCATGATCCTTGAGAGTCGGGAAATAAAATTCCCAGTCGGGTAAGTCTTGCGAGTACATTGTGTACTCAGGGTTTATTTTTACCCCTGTTGCAGGTGCTTTTTGAGCAGGTTTGTCGTGTGTGGAGGATTCTTCTGGTGGGCACAGACGGATTCTCATCGCTTCCGCTAGATGTTATTTTATTTCCGCTGTTAATTATTGCACTCTGAACCTCTGGTATTGTAATAACTATTTCTGAGACTCTGTATTGTATGAACTGGACTAAGTATTGTAAGCTTGTACTCATTATTGGATCCCGGGTGGAAAATGTGGAGCGTTCGAGTTCTCCCGTCGGGTGGGCTCGACGGAATCATCTGGTGTAGCTCACTTTCAGGGCTCTTAGTGCCTAGTGGTTTGGCAAGTGCCTTGAAAGCGTGCTAAACTGGGCGATTCCGCCACAATATATATATATATATATATATATATATATATATATATATATATATATATATATATATATATATATATATATATATATATATATAGAACTATTATCCTACAGCTGGCTACAAAATAACTTATTCTGTAGCCACTTTGAGTTACGATAATTGCTATGCTAATTTACGTGATTCTAGTAACTCCTTACTATGTGATTTACTATAATATTATGGTAAATATCTCAATGTGTTATAGTAATTCAACTATCGTAAATATATACTGGTATTGTCGTAAATTAGTATATAAAATTATCGTAAATGGAGGTGGCTACAGAATAACTTATTATGTAGCTAGCTATAGAGTATACTCTCCCTATATATATATATATATATATATATATATATATATATATATATATATATATATATATATATATATATATATATATATATTGCAGTGATATTGGCCTGTAAGTTGTATGTTTTCCTCAGAAGACAACCTGCAATACTGCATATATATACAGAAAAGTTATCGCTGATGTTGCTTGGAAAACTTATTCTGAGCTACGTTCTGAAGCCATTACATTGCAGAGAGGGCCAATGGCCTTTGGTGCTTATAACGAATACATTATCAGGAAACAAAATAAATATTCTATTTATGTCCAGGGACTACAGATTCATTCTATTCTTTTCATCTAAAGGAAGGCTGGTTATTCCAATTTACAGGGCAATACTAAAAACTAGCATTACTTTCTCAATAGGACCACAGAATTTGTAAACCTTTCACTATAATAGGACGTATCCCTTAATATTGTTGCTTTCATGCAAAGCCCTTAATATTGTTGCTTCTATGCAAAGCACTGAAAGCTATATGGATTTCATTTTTCTGGCTTTGGCTGAAGCTATATGAATTTCATTTTTCTCCGTTCAACAATTGCTAATTACATAACTTGTGTATGCCAGTTCCATGCTATAGCAGCGTAAATTTTCAGTTGCAGATAACGCATGCATTCCATTTTTTCTGATCAAAGTTTTATCTGCTATGAATTTGAATCATGGCTTATTAGTTTCAGGACTTTGTAAAGAAACACACAAAAAAAATCAAAGCAGCGTTTGAAGGGTCTGCTCTGGATAGGAAAGTTTTGCTAGATTTTAAACTCAACTGCATAGATGACATGATATGACCAAAACAGTTATGTCATACTTGGTATGCTAACTTTCTAGTGTTCACCCCTGAGGTAATTCAACTTTTCTTTTCACATAAGAAATTTTACGGCTAAATTATTAAAAGAATGTAATTTTTTAGAAACATGAGTTTGACACATGGCATTGCCAATTTTCTGAAATGGATCTTCACAGTTTAAGATCACGACAGTGCCAAATTTCAGAGATACCACGGCGGATGGCGATAGCGATTGGCCTCGGTCGCTGGGTGGTGCCCCATAGGCCATAGCCCGTCGGTTCGCCGCCGATGCCGCCCGTCCCATTCCCGTCTGCAGCCGCCGTGCCGCCATCATTCGCCAGCACTACGAGACCAGCGAGGCAGCGACAGAGCGGGGGATGCGAGGCACGGAAGGCCGTTCGACCACTCGTGCCGTGAACGTCCGACCACCGGTGCCACGGCCATCCGGCGTGCGCCCTCCGGTTCCTACGGCAAATGAACGGAGTCGTGTGACTGGCTGACTGCGTGAATCTGTGCTCTGGTACACGAAGCGCCGGGCTTCCTTCGGGCACGGATAGGGCCGGCTCAATTCGGATCCAAGACGAAATTAATTAAAATTAATCACCCTAGCGCTTTAAGATCCATGCAAATTTTTTGAAGAGGACCACTGGAGCATAACTAATTTTTCGAGTAGCGCTAGCCAAGATCACATAGTTGATCAAACTTTAGATTAGTAGGACCACTGTGACTATGTGATCTTGGCTAGCGCTACTCGAGGATTTTTCTAGAATTGATTTTGGGACATAGCTAACATATTGGTTGTCTACTCGGCGAGAGAAATTTTAGGCTCCCATTGACAACCCCTTCCCCAAATATTGCCTCAGTTCGGACTGCTCTCTGCAAATCCGGAACATAAAGTTAAAATTGTTAGTAATCACGTATCAGCATGCTGGCCATCCCCTTGCAGACTTATTAAAGTAGGCTGTTTTTGCAGTAACAATGCTTAGTTTGTTCCATAGGAGAACTTACATTCTGATAATACTATTTCGTAATACAGTAAATTGTTAACTTCTCCGTACACCAAAAGCTAAAAAAAATAACTCCTCTCAGTCTCTCACTATATTTTTAGCTTTTAGTTTATTTTCTCGGAAGCTAACTTTCCACGTCAATAAGCTACGTCATTCCCACTAATACATGTAATCATGACATTTATTTATTCATACAAGCTATTCATATTAATAAACTACGCCATTCACTAGTATATATTTATTTATCTACGTCAGCACACCACATCATCTCGAAAAAAAATTATTGATGATCTTTGCAGCAGCACACGCGATATGCCTCTAGATACTCTACTCCGTGGCACGAAAACTAGCAGCAGATCAGGTGTCCCGGTACTCCCGTCCGTCGTCCACCTTGCTTTGTCTACCAACCGGCAACCGATGCACCTCGCCGTGGCACGCCGGCCACGTGCGGGCGACACCGCCTTGGGTCCCGCCGGAGCTCGCAGGCTCCACGCGCCCCCCATGCCATCCCACACCACACCACATGCCGACATGCCGTGCACCCCTTGGCCTTGACCTCCTTCCTGATGGCCACCTCACCGCACCACCAGCGCACCACTCCGGGCTCCGCCCCGGTAGAAATATCAACGCCCTGTCTGTCGCTACGGTCGCGCCGTCGTCGTCGTCAGTCCGGCCGGTGCCGGTGCCACTGTTAAGCTAACAGATTAGTAGTAGCTTGCTCCCGCACAATTATTGCCTTAAAAAACCATCCGCCCTCTGTTTGTGTGCTTATATATGAGTCAGTTAACTACTTTAAACCCACACGGCGTCAACGTCTCTGCGCACTGCACTCCACCGCCTCCTCGCCGCAGCTATAAATTCACGGGGCCGCCATTTCCAGTCCTCCAAGACTTGAACAAGGCGTCTTCGGTCTTCCCACTTCCACACGAGAAGGAAACGACCACCTCCTCTCCTCCTGACTCCTGAGTCGCGAGTAGTAGTGCATCCAATCCACAAAAGGAAAGGTTAGCTAGCCATGGCACCGCCGACCGAGGACTGCGGCTGGCTGCTGTACCTCTCCCTGGCCGCCAAATGCGGCGACCCTCACCGCCTGCTCGGCTTCGCGGCGGTCTTCGTCGTGGCCTGCGTCGTCACGTCGCTCCTGCACTGGGCGTCCCCGGGCGGCCCCGCCTGGGGGTGGTACTGGTGGACGCGGCGGGCCGGGCTGGGCATCGTCCGCGCCGCCGCCATCCCGGGGCCCCGGGGCCTGCCGGTGGTCGGCAGCATGGCGCTCATGACCGGCCTCGCGCACCGCAAGCTCGCGGCGGCGGCCGAGACGCAGGCCAGCAGGCGCCGGCTCATGGCGTTCTCGCTGGGCGAGACCCGGGTGGTGGTCACCGCCGACCCCGACGTGGCGAGGGAGCTGCTCGCCAGCGCCGCCTTCGCCGACCGCCCCGTCAAGGAGTCCGCGTACGGGCTCCTCTTCCACCGCGCCATCGGCTTCGCCCCGCACGGCGCCTACTGGCGCGCGCTCCGCCGCGTCGCGTCCGCGCACCTCTTCTCGCCGCGCCAGATCGCGGCCTCCGCCGCGCAGCGCGCGGTCATCGCGCGCCAGATGGTGGACGCCATGACGACCGTGACCACGACCGCGTCCGCCGGCACCGTCGTCGTGGCGCGCCGGTTCCTGAAGCGCGCGTCGCTGCACAACGTCATGTGGTCGGTGTTCGGCCGCAGGTACGACCTGCTGGCGGCGGACAGCGAGGAGGCCGCGGAGCTCAAGGCTCTGGTGGACGAAGGCTACGACCTCCTCGGCCAGCTCAACTGGTCCGACCACCTCCCGTGGCTCGCCCGCTTCGACCTGCAGAAGACCCGGGCCAGGTGCTCCGCGCTCGTCCCGCGGGTGAACCGCTTCGTCGGCAACATCATCGATGAGCACCGTGCGCGCCTCGGCGGCGACGACACCACCGCCGTCATGGACTTCACCGACGTCCTGCTCTCCCTCCAGGGCGACGACAAGCTCTCCGACGCCGACATGATCGCCGTCCTCTGGGTACGTACATACGTCGCATGTTGCACTTGCACCTACCCTGCTCGAAAGATCGAGAAGGTGATCGAACTCCTTTCTGCCTTTGCAGGAGATGATCTTCCGAGGCACGGACACGGTGGCGGTCCTGATCGAGTGGGTGCTGGCCCGCCTCGTCCTGCACCAGGACGTGCAGCGCAAGGTCCACGAGGAGCTGGACCGGGTGGTCGGGCGGGGCCAGGCCGTGACGGAGTCGGACACCGCCTCGCTCGTGTACCTGCAGGCGGTCATCAAGGAAGTGCTGCGCCTGCACCCGCCAGGCCCACTGCTCTCGTGGGCGCGCCTCGCCACGTCGGACGTGCACGTCGGCGGGCACCTCGTCCCCGCGGGCACCACCGCCATGGTGAACATGTGGGCCATAACCCACGACCCCAGCGTGTGGCCTGAGCCGGCGGAGTTCAGGCCGGAGAGGTTCGTCGTCATGGGCCCTGCCGCTGCCGCGGCCGCTGAGGTGGACGTCGTCCCGATAATGGGCTCGGACCTCCGGCTGGCGCCGTTCGGGTCCGGCCGGCGGAGCTGCCCCGGGAAGTCGCTCGCGGTGGCCACCGTCGGGTTCTGGGTCGCCACCCTCCTGCACGAGTTCAAATGGTTGCCGCCGCCTGGCGGTGGCGGCGTCGACCTGTCCGAAGTGCTGAGGCTGTCGTGTGAGATGGCTGCACCGCTGGAGGCCAGGGTGCTGCCACGTCGTCACGCGGTGTGATGACGAGGCTGAGACGTACACGTGGCCTGGCTGGGGAGGACGGAGTTCGTTGCTCCATCGTCTTTCTAGCTTCTACTACTACTACCTTACCTTCTAGCAGAACGTAACGTGGCCCGGCCGATCGATGAGATGTGTAAAAAAAAAATGCCCAAGTCCTATGCTTTAGAGCTGATGCTGGTGTGGACTTCCGGTAAGTTCTCCTGTGTATGATCGATGATGATGGTAGCTGGTGGTGGAGGCAGTACGTAGTACCACCAGCCGGTTTGGTGCTTGATTATGTGTGTAATGTAACTTAGCAGCTGCTGCATGTAATATCTGCCTGTTAGTAGTCTAGATAGTGTAGTGTACCAGATGATGAGCGTGACAGTTATCTTATCCTTTTCAGTACTGCCTAGCTAGCTAGAGCTAGATGTATTATTGTGTAGTGTATGTGTATATATATCTCTATCTATCCTAATGCAAGCGTGTGTGTACGTTTTGGTGTTATCAGATGTGCGTGCGTACGTCCTCTCGCCAGCAAAAAAGAAAAATAATAGACCTATTTTGGCAGCAGCAGAGCGGAGGCTGCTGCTGCTTGCTCATCATCATCCGCGATCCGGCGATCCCTTTCCTGCTTTTCCGGCCCCGGCCCCCGGCCCCCATTTGATGGCGACAATGCGAGATCAGGAGGCAAAGGGCTCAATCATGGAGCGACCGAGCAGGTGCTATCAGTACATGTTCACTGCATCAGGTTGTACTGGCTTAGCTACTGGCTGCAGGTCCCGTTGCCATCGCTGTCTGCGCACTCATTCATCGCCGTCAACTGACAGGGAGAATCTTAACGACTGGTCTGCAGCGCAGCTCTTGCTCTGCGTGCTGCTCCATATGGATCGGTCTCACGATCCTTTGGGCTGTTGCCTGCGTTCAAGCTAGTTCCAGTGAGTAAAGTTCTGATGGTGTCATATCAGGAATTATGCGTCACATGAGGTGTTTAAATACTAATATAAAATAAATTATAGAATCCGTCAGTAAACCCCAAGACGAATTTATTAAGCCTAAGTAATCCACTATTAGCACATGTGTTACTGTAGCACTGTATTATCAAATCATGGACTAATTAAATTTAAAAGATTCGTCTCGCAAAATAGTAGTCGCAATATGTGTAATTAATTATTTTTTAGTTTATATTTAATATTTTATGTATCTGTTAAACATTCTATGGATAGGGTGTAAACTTTTTACTGGGGCCCGACTGTCAGACAAGTGATCGGAGCATGATCTGACAGAAAGAAACGCGTGCAGGTCGACGGTCTATCGTGTTTTCTGTTCTTTGCGGCCAGCTGCCTGCCTAGCTACGACGGCCCGAACCCCTGACTGCTGATTGTGACTTGGGAGACATGTAATCTGCGACACTGAATAAAACTCTAACACTACTAATAGTACGATTAAAAAATGCCTCAGAGTGACACACACGTGTGTGTGTGTTCGGCTCTGACTAACGGCGTATCGGTTGTAAACATAAATGGTTCGAATAAGAGATAATAATGAGTTATATATTTCTTCTTTTTGTCATGGACGTGCTTGCAGGGGCTGTCCTGAATTTTTAGGGCCCGACCGAAACACAAAATTAGGGTACTTATGTACACATAAACCACGAAACTTTTTTAGGTATTCGAGAAAAAAAATACATGAACAACGCCATAATCATCGTGACGCACGACTTCAATAAGGAGGTGTTGCGATACAAGCGTATGTTGCAAGCATATGTTTCAAGTATTTCCGACGTTTCAAAGGTATGTTGCAATTATTTCATATGGATGTTGCAAAAGTAGATCAGGGATGTTGCAAGTATTGCAAGTGTTTCAGATGTATGTTGCAATTGTTTCATATGGATGTTGCAAAAGTAGATCAGGGATGTTGCACATATTGCAAGCGTTTTAGAGTCATGTTGCAAGTGTTTCAGAGGTGTTGTTCAAAATATTTCATTTGTTCCAGACGTATGTTGCAAGCATTCTGATCTGGATGTTGTACATTTCACACATATGTTGCAAGAATATATTCGAAATGTTTTAGCTGTTTCAGTCTTATGTTACAGTGCATGTTTTCATGGTGGCAAGTTGCAAGTGTTTTATCTGATGTTGCATATGTTTCACACATATGTTGCAAATGTATGTTCTAAATGGTTTATCCGTTTCATACGGATGTTGCATTCAAATGTTTCATGTTGCACGTGTTTCATACTGTTTCGAGAGTCAACAGGCGCAGGGAGTGATGGTGGCACAGCACGGGCGCCGAAGAATGGGTCGCGACGAGCTGGAGGTCGGCAGTAGAGGCGCGACGGGGGCGGGGTGCGCGTGCGGGACAAGGCGGGCGGCTTCGAATCTAGGCGAACAGGGCGTGCTGCGGGGGCGAGGCGAGTCGTTTGGACGTGTGGACGCTGCGACAAGGCGGGTGCTCATGTGGGGCGGGAATAAAAATCAGCATCAGCGCACGGGGACAGGCTGCGCGGGCATCCTGTCCGGACGTACAGGCGCTAGCATAGCCCGTTGAGGGTGGTTTGGGGGACTTCAGATATTAGTGCATACCTAGTTCATATCAAGCTACATACACCTCGTTGGAGTCTCACTCTGAGTTGGCCGCCCGTCGCGGCGTTGCCGTTGAGTTGGGTGATCGCGTCGCAGTTGTTGCATTGTGTTTGAGATTTGTGATTTGGTTCCAATATAAGAAGTCACAGTCGCAGAGTCGACAAACAAATCGCGAACGCCAATCTGCTAGGTTACCATCGGCCTTAACGAGCCAACCAAGCCATATACTGATATAGCTACGTACTGAGTGTATACCTAGGGTGGGCCTCCGTGGGATTAGGGGCCCAGGGCGGCCACCCCACTTGCCCGCCCTCAGGGTCGGCCGTGGGTGCTTGTCCGGAAAGCTGCTTGCTGAAAAAAATCCATCCTTAAGATACTCAATATGCAAAAACAAGGTAAAACTATTTTTTGCAAACAACAAAGGAAAAACTTTGTTTTCACAGGATCCTTCATTTTAAATTATTTATTAAAGCAAACCATCGTTTTAGATGTCCCTTGAGGAGTACCAACAAAATTTTGATCACCAACGTGTACAACTATATTATCGTAAACTTAGATCAAGGTACACATGTACAAATAGAATCATTCTTTTACCATTGTGTCGTCAAATATTCAATGAGATAATTGTACCACATTCACCCAGATTGTTTCAATCCATATAAAAAGTGATCCATACAAATATGCTATAAAGACATCCCAAGGCCTCTCCAACCATGGCGCACGCTGAGGCTGAAGCTGCCCAGACTTAACCTCTACCCGGCGCGCCAACTGTCGGTGTAAGAAACGACAGTTCTAGCACCAACGAGTAATATATGTCTGCGCGTCGGGGATCCGGATGGTAAGCCTTTTCTTACAAGGCGCGCCAACCTTCGTCGTCGAGGCCTCTCCAACCATGGCCCCCCCAGCCTCCTGCTTTTGGGCAGCTTCAGCCTTAGCGGCGGCCTTCTCCTGCGCGGCCCGTACCGTCTCGTCGGCATGAACTGAGGCGGCTCCACGCTGTAGGGTGGCCCCGGCGGTGGCTGCCCACTGGGCCATCCGGCCGGCCTCGCCGAGGAAAGAAAGGGCCCCCGACTTGAGCGCACTAAAGGGTCGAGATGGCGGACTAGAGGGGGGGTGAATAGTTCTTTTTAAAACTTAAACGCGTTAGCTAACCGAAACAAATGCAGAATTAAACTTATCGGTCTAGCCAAGACTACACCCCTCTATCTAAGTTCTCTAGCACCTTGCAAAGATCCTAATTAAGCAACTAAGGTGCTAAGCTTACCAAGAGCTCACCTAATCAATTTTAGAGCAAGGTCACACAAACCTATGCATTAGTATTTTGCCAACCGAGGGAGCTCCGACACAACTAGTGAAGCAAAAGCATAAAGCTCCTAAGCTCACTAGCAATGCTCAATAACAAGGCAACCAATGACAAATTAGAGAGCGCAAATTACTTAGCTACACAAACTAAGCAATGTGACTAACAAGGTTACATAAACCAAATTAGCCACGCAAGGAGAAACTTCTAGCTACACAAGCAAGAACACAACTAGCAAGCTACACAAGCAAACTAGTCACGAGAGCAACTACACAAGCACAAGTATATAAGAAAGTAAATACAATCTTGTGTTGCACGAAGGCAAACCACCGAGAAGATGAAGAACAATGTTGACACGGTGATTTTTCTCCCGAGGTTCACTTGGTTGCCACCAAGCTACGTCCCCGTTATGTCAACCAACACTTCGTGGTTCGGCGGCTAATCGGTATCCACAGCCGAGCTCTCTCAAAGAGCGCCGCAAGAACCCACCATCAAGTGTGGTAGCTCAATGACACGCTCAACTAAAGTTGCTCTTCGCGATCCCCGCGGGGTGAGCACAATCCCCCTCACAAAGCTTCTCCGGAGCCTCGCATAATCTTCTTGTGAGCTTCGACGGAGCCACAAGCCACCAAGCCATCAAGGAGGTGGCAACCTTCAAGAGTAACAAGCACCACCAGCTTGCAACACGATCACCTAGTGCCACTCAAGCAATCCTCACAATGCAATCGCACTAGAATCACTCACTCGCTTATTGATTCACAATCTAGCAAGCACAAGTGAGTTAGAGGCTCTCCTAGCACTCCCAAAGTATGGACACTAAGTCCCAAGGGTGCCAAGAGCCAGCCAAAGCTGGCCAAGGGGCTATTTATAAGCCCCCCACGAATATAGCCATTGTACCCCTTCACTGGGCACAACACGCATCGACCGGACGCGTCGGTCGAACTGACCAGACGCGCTGCACCACGTCCGATCACCCTACGCCGTCCACGTGTCCTCCCGAATTCAACCGCGACCGCTTGATCCTCCAACGGTCACTGCGCACCAACGGTCAAACACGACGACCGGACGCGCCGCTTCTCAGACCGGACGCGCAGGTGCGCACACCACCCACGTGTGCAACGACATGACCGGACGCGCTCCACGCAACGACCGGACGTGACAGTGCTAGTGTCCGGTCGCGGTCCAGAGAGCTTCCATCGTGATCGGACGTGTCCGATCGCATGTGACCACACGCGCCGCGCGTTCGATCAGCTCTTCGTCATGCACTGTACCAAAGGGTGTCAGACCAGACGCGCCGGTTTCGCGAAGGAACAAACGCACCGGTGGCAAACCTTAGCACCCCGCACCGCGCACACACAGAGCACTGACCAGACGCGCCGGTCGCGCCGAGACCGCGTACGGTCCAGCGTCCGGTCACACCAGTGACCTCTTTTGCCTCCGTTTCTTCGCCTCCGGCGCAGTGGAAAAAAGACGTTTCACTTCCATAAAAAGCACCAAATCCCGAGAGGAACCCAAACCCCTCTCTACTGCCCAAACTCCACCACCTTTGTCAATGTGCCAACACCAACAAGTGTTCACCACCTTGTGCACGTGTGTTAGCATTTTCACAATCATATTACCAAAGGAGTTAACCACTCAACTTGCCACGCCACTCGATCCTAGCAACGATGTATAGTTAGATCACTCGAGTGGCATTAGATGACCGATATGCAAACAAGTTTGCCCCTCTTGATAGTAGACCATCTATCCTAAACCCGGTCATCAACTTCTCTACACACCTATGACCAGTGAAATGGAAATGTCCTAGGTTATACCTTTGCCTTGTGTATTCCATTCCATCTCCTTCGATTTTGATGCTACACATGCACCAACCAAATCACAAATGATATGATCCACTTCATATCATCATGTGACCTTGTTGGTCCATCGATCTTGACATCGCTTGCTCTTCACAATTGCGTCGGTCCATCGGCACCAAGTCTTGCTCAAGCTTCACCGCCTCGTGGTCCATCGCTTCAAAGCCTCTGACTTGCCCTTCACACTTGCAACCGGTCCATCAAGCCAAGCCTCATCTTGATATTCGCCACCTTGGTCACATGACTCCATGTCATGTCTCATATGCAATGAGCTCATTCATGACACAATCACCTGTGGACTAATTCCTTGTGTATCTCACATAAACACAATTAGTCCACCTAAGGTTGTCACTTAATTACCAAAACCAAACAAGGACCTTTCACACACGCTGCAAGAAAAAATAGAGTAGGTCGGTCAGGAGAATGAGAAAAGGTCGTGGGGAACCCAAAACCACCACATCGCACACACCTCGACTTGGGGAAGGCCATCTTCCTCTTTTTTGTCGCTGCGATGACCGCCATGGTGAAAGGTCTTGATGGCTAGAGGGGGGTGAATAGCCTTTTAAAAATTTCTACAAAGACAAGCTAAACAAGTTTATCAATACAACAAATAGCGAGATGCGAGTTTTGCTTAGCCTATGGGGTGTTTGCAAGCCACCTATCCAATTCACAATTCTAGTATATTGGCACTCAACCGCACAAGTTAAACCGAGAAGGAAACTACAACTACAACTAGCAAGCTACACAAAAGAGCTACTCTAGCAAAGCAAACTAGCTAGCAAAGATAACTAAGAAAGTAATGCGGAGTTGAGTTAGGAGGGTTTCACCGAGGGGCGAAGTATTGAGCCAACCAATATGATCAACAATGAATACCAAAACAACCGAACACCGGGATCAATCAATCACAATATGAAAGTGATGACACGAAGATTTATCCCGAGGTTCACGTGCTTGCCGGCACGCTAGTCCCCGTTGTGTCCCTCTTCACCACGTGATTCGGTGGCTAATCGGTCTCACACCGAGCCTCTCAAAAGGCGCCACAAGAACCTACCAAATGGCAAAAGGTTGCAATGACACGAGCAATTTACTAATGTTGCCTTTGGCGCTTCGCCGAGGTAGGCACAAACCCCTCACAATCACCGGAGGTGGCCAAGAACAATCACCAACTCTTGCCAACGCCTCCAAGCTGCTCCAAGCCGTCTAGGTGGCGGCAACCACCAAGAGAAACAAGAATCCCTCAGCAAATCAACCACCAAGTGCCAACTAGATGCAATCTCACAATGCAAATGCACTTGGATCACTCAATCTCACTTCGAATATGCAAAGAAACAAGAGAGATGAGTGGGAGGGGAGTTGCTTAGCTCAAAGTGCTCACAAGTATGTCAAAAGTCCAAGAGGTAGAGCCTTGAGCCGGCCAACGAGTATTTATAGACGTACCCCTTCGAATATAGCCGTTAGAAACTTGATTCAGCAACAGTCGTGCTGACCGGACGCGCTGGTCCAACTGACCGGACGCGCTGGTCCAACTGACCGGACGCGCCGGTCATGCAACGGCTCTTTTTCGAAACGCCGACCGGACGCGCTGGTCGCAACGACCGGACGCGCTGGTCACGACCGGACGCGCCGGTCCCGTGACTGACCGGACGCGCTGGTCAACCCTGAGCCGTGCACAACGAAACATCGACCGGACGCGCTGGAGAACTGACCGGACGCCACAGTGCCAGCGTCCGGTTGGAGTCTAGTAAGCTCCCTGATCGACCAGACACGTCCGGTCGACTGTGACCGGACGCGCTGCGCGTCCGATCAACCAACTGAAACACGCGCAAACGCTGAACACTGACCGGACGCGTCCGGTCAAACAGTGACCGCGTCCGGTCCAGCGTCCGGTCACCACTGTGACCTCCGTTCGCCTCCGTTTCTTTTTTCGACTTCCGGCGTAGTGGAAAATAGGCGTTTCAATTTCTCGAAAACGCCTGAAACCCGCCTCGCAAGCTCGGCGGGAGGGAGAGAGGACCCCAAACCCTCTCTACCGCTCAAACTCCACCGCCTTCGCAAACGTGCTAACATCACCAAGTGACCATCACTATGTGCATGTGTGTTAGCATTTTCACAAACATTTTTCGAGGCGTTTATTAGTTCTATCCAAATGCATATGATTATGAAATGCACACCTAGAGGCACTTAGGAGTTCAATAGCCACGTCATTCCCCTCTTTATAGTACGGCTATCTATCCTATAATGTAACCACACCCACTAGGTGTCTTGGTTACTAAAACACAACCCTTAAGCATATACCTTTGCCTTGATCACGTAGGGTTGCATTCAAATCCAAGTGTGGCCACTCATGATCACCATGTCCATCTTGCCACCAACCTTGGAATGTACTAATCCTCATATGCTACATACAACTTAGGCATAGGATTAGTACTTAGGCATTGTCACTAATTACCAACACCAAACATAGAGCTTTCAATCTCCCCCTTATTGGTAATTGGTGACAACCCTTTCACAAAGATATTATGATAAAATTTTGATTGAACCCATGTCACATTGTCCAAGTATATTACCATGTGTAAGAATTATGGACATGTGATCATGAATTCAAATTGATAGCAATGGCTCCCCCTACATGTATGCTATATGTTTGGATATAGGAAGCATACATGTTAGATAGGAAAGATTAGGAGCATTGACTACCAATAGGTGCTAAGTGTTTTAGATTATAGACCTTTGAAGCGTGATACCATCGGAGTAGCGATAAACACCATCTTAGCACCTTGTGTAGTTAGATACCACTTGGAAAAGCACAAACATAACTAGAAACCTCGTGAGATCAACATTATAAGCAAGGTTCTAGTACCGCTTTGAAAAACATGAAGCAAGAGAAATCTAACTACTTCCTATTCATGCTAGTATCTCAATTCATCATTCAAATTATACTAGCAAGTCACCACACAAGCAATGTATCGGAGAAAAAGAAATGCATAACTATGCATCAAACATATGAAGTGCACATAGAAATGCAACATTCATGTTTAAGAGCTTGCTCCCCCTACTTGTGTGCTCAAAATTTTAGTTGTTAGTTGATCCCCTTCTTTTATCAATTTTCCCTTTAGAGTTTTCTCCTCCTTTAGAATCTATCTTTGTGAACAACATTTTTCTCCCCCTTTGGCACCAATGACCACAAGGGACCAATTTTAGATAGATTAACATGTCGAATTATGGGGTGAGGATCAAGTTTGTGATTCAACCTAGATTGCTTGCATAAATAAAATACTTCGGTTTGATCCAAGGGCAAGCTTCTTCACACCTCACTAGAAGGGTTATCATGCACCATGTTGAAGCAAATATTTAGACAAGTGATCTAGATTAAACACTTAGGATCACAAGCTACTTAAACAAGTTATATGCTACCACTAGATCATACAAGTCATGGAAACAATAGTGGCACCATATAAACTTCAAATTCATTTGATTTTCATGAATGAGCCTAGAACATAAGAAATCATGACTAGATGCACTAAACATGTCCTTAGTATAGAATGTATGACATGTCAACCAATTGTACCTTGGGGCTCGAAGGAGAGGCATGTCATATATGGGGTGCATCAACTCATGTTGGAGAAGTCAATTATGTTCAACTCATTCTTTAGCTTGTGAAATCTCTTCTCATCAAGTGGCTTGGTGAATAGATCGGCTAATTGATCTTCGGTGCCCACACTCTCAATAGCAATGTCACCCTTTTGTTGATGATCTCTTATAAAATGATGACGAACATCAATATGCTTTGTTCTTTGATGTTGAACCGGATTGTTGGTTAGCTTCACGGCACTTTCATTGTCACATAGCAATGGCACATTCTTGAAATTGATTCCAAAATCCTTCAATGTTGCCTTCATCCACAAGATTTGTGCACAACAACTACCCGCGGCGATGTATTCGGCTTCGGCGGTAGATAGTGTAATACTATTTTGCTTCTTGGATGACCATGAGACAAGTGATCTTCCCAACAATTGACAAGTCCCGGAAGTGCTCTTTCTCTCCACTTTGTCACCGGCATAGTCGGAATCCGAATATCCAACTAGCTCAAAGCTTGCACCTTTGGGATACCACAATCCAACATCTTGTGTATGCTTTAAGTACCTCAATATTCTCTTTGTTGCCTTCAAATGACTTTCTCTTGGTGAGGCTTGAAATCTTGCACACATACATACACTAAACATTACATCGGGCCTTGATGCCGTCACATAGAGTAGGCTACCAATCATTGATCTATATAGTTTTTGATCCACCATGTTGCCACCCTTGTCACTATCCAAACTTCCACTAGTGCCCATTGGGGTTGTAATGCCCTTTGAATCTTCCATGCCAAACTTTTTGAGCATATCTTTGATGTACTTGGTTTGGCTCACAAATGTTCCTTCCTTCATTTGTTTGATTTGAAGTCCAAGAAAGAAACTAAGTTCACCGATCATTGACATTTCAAATTCCTTTGCCATCATTTTTCCAAACTCATCACAATAATCTTGATTGGTTGAACCAAATATGATATCATCAACATATATTTGCAACACAAACAAGTCTTTTCCAATCTTCTTGGTGAAGAGAGTAGTATCCACTTTGCCCATGACAAATCCTTTAGATAGCAAGAAGTCCCTCAATCTTTCATACCATGCTCTTGGTGCTTGCTTCAATCCATACAAAGCTTTCCTTAATTTGTACACATGGTTGGGTTTCTTGTCATATTCAAAACCGGGAGGTTGCTCCACATACACTTCCTCTTGAATGTACCCATTTAGAAATGCACTCTTCACATCCATTTGATATAGCTTAATATTATGAGCACAAGCATAGGCAAGTAAGATCCTAATTGCTTCTAATCTTGCAACCGGGGCATAAGTTTCACCAAAGTCAAGACCCTCTATTTGTGTGTAACCTTGAGCCACTAGTCTTGCTTTGTTCCTTACTACTATCCCATCTTGATCTTGCTTGTTGCGAAAGACCCATCTTGTTCCAATGATATTGTGATCCTTAGGCCTCTCAACTAGTTCCCATACTTCATTTCTCTTGAAGTTGTTGAGCTCTTCATGCATTGCATTTACCCAATCCGAATCTCTCAATGCTTTATCAATGTTCTTGGGTTCTTCCATTGACACAAAAGAAGAGTGAGCACAAAATGATGCCAATCTTGATCTAGTTTGAACTCCCCTTTGTATGTCACCAATGATGGAATTCAATGGATGGTCTCTTGCAATGTTAGTTGGTTGAAGCACTTGGACTTGATTGCTTGGATGTTGATGTTGATCATGAGTTGGAGATGATGAACTAGCCACTTGTTGATCTAGTTGCACTTGAGATGATGTACTAGCTTGATTTTGCATTAGAGACCCACTAGCTTGTGTAATTGGACTTTGGAGCACTTGATCTTTGTTGTCATCCACATCAATCACTTGTTTTGGCCTAATATCACCAATATCCATTTGTTTCATAGCATTGGTCAATTGAGTTCCTCTAACATCATCCAAGTTATTTTCCTCATCTTAAGAGCTATTTGTTTCATCAAACTCAACATCATGAACTTCCTCAAGTAAACCACTAGCCAAATTCCAAACTCTATAAGCTTTACTAGTAGTGGAGTAACCAAGTAAGAATCATTCATCACATTTCTTCTCAAACTTGCTCAATCTAGAGCCCTTCTTCAAGATGTAGCATTTGCAACCAAATACCCGAAAGTATGTAATGTTGGGCTTTCTTCCATTTAAGATCTCATATGGTGTCTTCTCTAGAAACTTGTGGCAATAGAGGCGGTTGCTATAGAAGCAAGCCATGTTGATTGCTTCGGCCCAAAATGAATGACTCACATTATACTCATTTAACATTGATCTTGCCATATCAATCAAGGTTCTATTCTTTCTCTCAACTAGGCCATTAGATTGAGGTGTATATTTGGCCGAGAATTGATGTTTGATTCCAAGCTCATCACATAGCTCATCAATTCTTGTATTTCTAAACTCACTTCCATTGTCACTTCTTACTTTCTTGATTGTGGTCTCAAATTCATTTTGCACTCTCTTGATGAACTTCTTGAATATGTCAAATACATCACTCTTGTCCCCAAGAAAGAATACCCATGTGTATCTAGTGAAATCATCCACAATCACAAAGCCATACTTATTGCCACCAATGCTTATGTATGTAGTTGGCCCAAATAAATCCATGTGCAACAACTCAAATGCCTTGGAGGTACTCATGATGCTCTTCAATGGATGAGTGTTGCCCACTTGCTTTCCGGCTTGACATGCACTACATAGCTTATCCTTCTCAAATGTGACATCCTTCAAGCCTCTAACTAAGTCATGCTTCACTAACTTGTTCAATTGCTTCATGCCAACATGACCAAGTCTTCTATGCCATAACCAACCCATACTTGATTTGGTGAGCAAGCATGTTGAAAGTTGAGTGTCACTAGCATTGAAATCAACCAAGTATAGATTATCATATCTAAAACCCTTGAAGATCAAATTGGAGCCATCAACACTAACTATCTCCACATCATCAACACCAAATATGCACTTGAAACCGAGATCACACAATTGAGCAACCGAGAGAAGATTAAAGTTCAACTTTTCAACTAAGAGCACATTGGAAATGCTATGATCATTTGAGATTACAATCCTTCCAAGAGCCTTCACATCACCCTTGCTATTGTCACCAAATGTGATACTATCAATGCCACTATCATTTGATTTGAGAGAGTTGAACATTCTTGAATCACCGGTCATATGTTGAGAGCACCCACTATCAAGCACCCAATGCCTTCCTCCGGCCTTGTAATTTACCTACAAAACAATTTAATGTCTTTTAGGTACCCATACTTGCTTGGGTCCTTGGAGATTAGTAACTAAGCTCTTTGGTACCCAAATGGCCTTCTTCTTTGGACCCACAATCGGTGTACCAACAAACCTAGCATGCACACCTTTCTCTCTCTTGGTAAGCACATAACAAGAATCAAAAGGAATATAATCTATTTTAGCATGAAACTTGTTGTTGTTCTTGTTCATTTTATTACAATTAATCTCTAGATGCCCAACTTGCTTGCATCTATTGCAATAACGACCATTGCTCTTCACAAAGCGAGACTTTGGAGTAGCAAAGGCCGCCTTGCTCTTCTTGGGAGTATAGCCCAAACCCTCTTTGTTAAGAGAGAACCTTTGGCTACCCAAACATTTTAGCAAGCGGGCATCCCCACCATAGGCATTGCCTAATGCGCGGGTGAGATCATCCACCTCTCTCTTGAGAGTCTCATTCTCGACCACAAGTGATGAATCACTAGTAGTAGAGGTAGAGTTGGTTGTGGTGGATGATGATGAGCTACATGAAGCATTAGTAGGACCAACAAATAAAGAATCATCAATAATATCACATGTTAGTCCAATATCACAAGTGACAATCACTTGCTCCTCAGCTTCCTTCATGAGCTTCTCCAACTTGAGGTCCTTCTCCTTAATGAGCTCAAGTAGAGAGGAGTGGGCTTCCTTAAGCCTAGTGTGAGCAACTTCAAGGTCCTCGTGGTCTTCCTTTAGACACTCACGAGAGGCCTCTAGCTCATCAAAGGATTTCCTAAGAGCTTTAAGCTCTTGTTCAATTCCTTTGCACTCCTTACTCTTTTTGAGAGCAACAAGCTCTTCCATCAAGGCATCATTTTCATTGCTCTTGGCAATGAGCTCTTGCTCCAAGATTTTGCACTTCTTGGTTGTCCTCTTGTAGCCCTTGCTCATTTGATCTATTATGCCCAATAGATCATCCTTGGAGTAGTCCTCATCCTCCTCATCATCACTCCTACAATCATCACTAGCACAAGAATCATCATCACTATCATCATATTTTACCTTGGTAGGCTTGGCCATAAGGCATGTCGATGTAGTGTCGAAGATGGATGACTTGTTGGAGAGGGCGATGCTTGCAATGGATCGCCGAGTGGTCCTCTCATCATCACTAGAGCTATCGTCATCACTATCGGAGTTATCACTATCCCAAGTGACCACATAGCCACCACCCTTCTTCTTCTTGTTGATAGTGAAGTTCTTCTTTTCTTTCTTCTCCTTCTTATCCTTCTTGTTCTTCTTCAACTTCAACTCTCCATCATGATATCTTTTGTCTTCATAGGGACACTTTGCCACTACATGATCGGGGCTATTGCAATTGTAGCAAAGCATCTCCTTTGCCTTCATGAAGTCCCTTCTCTTTCTTGCACCATATCCTTTCTTCTTCATGAACCTCCCCATCTTGTGCACTAGGAGGGCCATGGTCTCATCATCGAATGGATCATCATCATCGCTCTCCACCTTGCTCTTGCCCTTAGAGGATGAAGCCTTGAATGCAATGGGCTTCTCTTGCTTGACCTTGATCTCCTTCTCATCTTCATCTTCATCATCATCATATTGAGCATCGGTCATGACATCTCCAAGCACTTGGTTTGGAGTCACTTTGTCCAAACCCTCTCTTTGGATCACCTTCCTCAAGATAGCAAACTTCTTAGGTAAGTTCATCAAGAACTTATGTGAGAAGTCCTTGTCCTTGACATCTTCTCCTAGGCTCATGAGATCATTGACAATAACTTGTAGCCTATAGAATATCTCCGGTATGGACTCATCATCCTTCATCTTGAAGCTTGCAAACTTATCCTTGAGCATATAGAGTTTGGCACTCTTTACCGTTGAAGTGCCCTCATATGTTTCCTCTAATCTTGTCCACACTTCACTTGCCTTCTCAAGATCCTTGATTTGCTCAAAGACCTTTGCATCAATCCCATTGTAGAGAGTGTTGAGAGCCATAGTATTGCATTGGTTGTTGATGCGGTCATTGTTGGTGAGGTTGTCGGGATCAATGGTAGCATAATCATGATGTGTCACCTCCCAAACCTTCTCATTGATAGAGCCAAGATATTGCTTCATCTTTCTTTTCCAATGATCAAAAGATGAGACACCATCAAAGAGTGGAGGCTTGCCCCCGACATGGTTGAACACAACTTGAGCCATCTTACACCGAGGTTGTTAAGCCTTACAAACAGTGACCACGGCTCCGATACCACTTGAAAGGTCTTGATGGCTAGAGGGGGGGTGAATAGCCTTTTAAAATTTTCTACAAAGACAAGCTAAACAAGTTTATCAATACAACAAATAGCGAGATGCGAGTTTTGCTTAGCCTACGGGGTGTTTGCAAGCCACCTATCCAATTCACAATTCTAGTATATTGGCACTCAACCGCACAAGTTAAACCGAGAAGGAAACTACAACTACAACTAGCAAGCTACACAAAAGAGCTACTCTAGCAAAGCAAACTAGCTAGCAAAGATAACTAAGAAAGTAATGCGGAGTTGAGTTAGGAGGGTTTCACCGAGGGGCGAAGTATTGAGCCAACCAATATGATCAACAATGAATACCAAAACAACCGAACACCGGGATCAATCAATCACAATATGAAAGTGATGACACGAAGATTTATCCCGAGGTTCACGTGCTTGCCGGCACGCTAGTCCCCGTTGTGTCCCTCTTCACCACGTGATTCGGTGGCTAATCGGTCTCACACCGAGCCTCTCAAAAGGCGCCACAAGAACCTACCAAATGGCAAAAGGTTGCAATGACACGAGCAATTTACTAATGTTGCCTTTGGCGCTTCGCCGAGGTAGGCACAAACCCCTCACAATCACCGGAGGTGGACAAGAACAATCACCAACTCTTGCCAACGCCTCCAAGCTGCTCCAAGCCGTCTAGGTGGCGGCAACCACCAAGAGAAACAAGAATCCCGCAGTAAATCAACCACCAAGTGCCAACTAGATGCAATCTCACAATGCAAATGCACTTGGATCACTCAATCTCACTTCGAATATGCAAAGAAACAAGAGAGATGAGTGGGAGGGGAGTTGCTTAGCTCAAAGTGCTCACAAGTATGTCAAAAGTCCAAGAGGTAGAGCCTTGAGCCGACCAACGAGTATTTATAGACGTACCCCTTCGAATATAGCCGTTAGAAACTTGATTCAGCAGCAGTCGTGCTGACCAGACGCGCTGGTCCAACTGACCGGACGCGCCGGTCACGCAACAGCTCTTTTTCGAAACGCCGACCGGACGCGCTGGTCGCAACGACCGGACGCGCTGGTCACGACCGGACGCGCCGGTCCCGTGACTGACCGGACGCGCTGGTCAACCCTGAGCCGCGCACAACGAAACATCGACCGGACGCGCTGGAGAACTGACCGGACGCCACAGTGCCAGCATCCGGTTGGAGTCCAGTAAGCTCCCTGATCGACCGGACGCGTTCGGTCGACTATGACCGGACGCGCTGCGCGTCCGATCAACCAACTGAAACACGCGTAAACGCTGAACACTGACCGGACGCGTCCGGTCAAACAGTGACCGCGTCCGGTCACCACTGTGACCTCCGTTCACCTCCGTTTCTTTTTCCGACTTCCGGCGTAGTGGAAAATAGGCGTTTCAACTTCTCGAAAACGCCTGAAACCCGCCTCGCAAGCTCGGCGGGAGGGAGAGAGGACCCCAAACCCTCTCTACCGCTCAAACTCCACCGCCTTCGCAAACGTGCTAACATCACCAAGTGACCATCACTATGTGCATGTGTGTCAGCATTTTCACAAACATTTTTCGAGGCGTTTATTAGTTCTATCCAAATGCATATGATTATGAAATGCACACCTAGAGGCACTTAGGAGTTCAATAGCCGCGTCATTCCCCTCTTTATAGTACGGCTATCTATCCTATAATGTAACCACACCCACTAGGTGTCTTGGTTACTAAAACACAACCCTTAAGCATATACCTTTGCCTTGATCACGTAGGGTTGCATTCAAATCCAAGTGTGGCCACTCATGATCACCATGTCCATCTTGCCACCAACCTTGGAATGTACTAATCCTCATATGCTACATACAACTTAGGCATAGGATTAGTACTTAGGCATTGTCACTAATTACCAACACCAAACATAGAGCTTTCACATGGCCGTCCCCGCCCCTGGTTCTTGCCGCTGGGGTGGCGGCGGCGACGGCGGCGATGGCAGGGCGACGGAAGCCTCTGCCATTGAAGACCCCAGGTCAGGTAACACTGGGGCATCATGAGCCAGAGCCCGACCTCCGGCAGCTGTGGCTACCTCCTCGTCCCTCTGAGGGGGGTGGAGGTACCTCCTCGGAGAAAGATTTGCCTGCCGCCCCCGCCACTAGCGCAGCCACCGACGCCCTGGAAGGGGCAGCCCTCTGCTTCGAGGCATCTCTGCCCCCTCCCGGGAGCGTCAGGCTCCCCTGGGGCCTCTCAGGCCTCGGCATCGAGGTAGAGATCCCCCGCAGCACCATCATCTCGCCAGGGCCGAGGGGCCAGACCCCGCCCTGTCTTCCGAGAGTGCCGAGCTCCCCCGAGACCTCGACCCCCCGGCAGGAGCCCCTTGTGGGAGCACCTTGCCACCAAAGCCCCGCTCCTCCTCCTCCTCATCCGAAAAAACATCAAAGTCGTCGCCGTCCGATTCTGACGCTGACGGGGACTCCTCCTGGGGAAGCCCATTGCGCGCTTGCTAACGACAGCGCTTCTCTAGGGCTTTCCTCGTGTGAATGTCTTCGTCGTGTTTCCTCTTCGTGGCATCCTTCTTCTGCTTCTGCTCCTCGGCAAAAGGCTGGTTCCGTTCCTACCGCTCGCGGTCCTCTGGAACCGGGGGCTCGGAATCTCTTACCATCACCAGCCCCTAATGACGAGATGGCATCAGCAACGAAGGAGGAGACCCATGGAGGACAGAGAAAGTACAGGAAGAGCAGTCATACTCACCAGAGAGATGTATCCCCGGGTAGGACGCATCTTGACCCGATTCAAGTCTGCCATGGTGAACCCTGCGGCCACCGTGTAAGTCACCCTCCTAGTGACCTCGATCACCGTGAGAGAAGTGTCAGACATCCGACACCCCTCCAACGGTGCTCCCTCCTCCATCTGGCCCAGGTGCAGCCGCCGTGCCATCAGCGGCAGCACCCGTCGCTGATGAAAAGCGGTGATGACCCCGGCCACGGTAAGACCGCCGTCCCGCAGCCTCTTCAGGGCGTCGAGCAGCTGCTGCAGCCTGGGCTGCTCAAAAGCAAGGGCTCCCTATCTCCACTTGGTCGGCCTCTCCATCATGACGTGACCCATATAGGGAGGTAGTCGGCCATCGTCGTTGCGGAGGTAGAACCAGCCCTCCTGTCATCCCCTATTGGACGACATGAGCTGGGCGGGGATGTACAAGTTCGACCGATCTTGGTGCACCTGCAGGGTACAACCTCCAGCCCTCACCATTTTTTGGGAGCCTCCGCTCTCTGCTGCCTTGGTGAAGTGCTCCACCTTGAAGAGGTGGAGCCAGAGGTTCCAGTGGGGAGGGATACCCAGGTACCCCTCACAGACGGCGACGAAGATGGCCGCCTACAAGATGGAGTTGGGGTTGAAATTGTGAAGCTCCACCTCGTACCAAGTGGGGAGCGCCCACATGAATCGACTCGCCGAAATCCCTAGCCCCCGCTTGTGGAACGCCACAAAACTAAGGACATAGCCTGTATTTCGATACGAATTTCACCCCTCTTAATAGTACGGCTATCAATCTTAAATCACTCACACCCTCTATGGTGTCTTGAGTGCAAACCAAAAAGCTCCTATCAAGTTTCACCTTTGCCTTGAGCTTTTTATTTTTCTCTTTCTTCTTTTCCAAGTCCGAGCTCTTGATCATCGCCATGGTCACACCACCTTTGCCTTGAGCTCTTGATCATCACGGGCGGATTCGGCACGTCGACGCCCTCCCCGGGCGTGATCCACTCCGGCGCAACGACGTCGATGATGGGGCGGAGAAGACCCTCCTCGACGAGCTCCTCCAACTTCTCCTGGGTAGCGGAAGAGCGGCTCCAAGGCTCCATGAACAAAGCAGGGGCAGCCATGAGATGGGTGGCGACGATGGACGATGGCAACGAGGTTGGTCCCTTTCATTTTCTCTCTCCCTGCTCTGGCTCTCCTCGTTCACGGTCGTGGGACAGGAACAAGGAAGGCAAGAGCAAATGGCAGGGAAAGGAGTCGCTGCACCCGGCGCGAGCTTATATAGCAAGAACGGGAAGGCGAACAGGCAGAATCTTAAGAGACAACTAAATCTGGCGCATTTAATGCTAAAACCACAGAAATTGCTATGATTACTTCCTTTTTCTCGTTAACCATGCAGGCGCAGGTGCCACATTAACTGCACCTGCCCGTGGGTGAAACGTCCCATCTAGCCATGACCGCTGCAGCACTCGTTCCACCTCCCCGAGAAAACCGCCTAAAAAGGCGCGCCTGACCTCTGCGCATAGCAGATGACAGATCCTCTCACTAGATTCCTTCTCCGAGAAGGAATCGTGAGTACGAAACCCACTACGGTCCAGGGGTTCGAAGGCTGGCTCGCCTAGAGTTCGATAGTTGCCCTAGGACAAAAGAGTCAGGGATGGCTAAGGGCGCACCACCCTAAGCCGTGTTCAGGACCCAGAAGGTGTTGACCAGTGGAATCCCATCAGAGGGAGGCATCGAGCCCTCAGATCTCATCGAACGGATCTGAGACCCATTGGACGACCCTTGGGTGACATAGAGCGCGTCTCTAGACCACAAGCCGACCCCTAGCGAACGAGGCTCGGGCCTCCACCTAAACTCCCCCGTTAACAGCTCACGAAAGTGCTACTGCTCGCCCACCAAGTGTAGCATGGCATATTCCACCCCTCCTCTCTGCGAAAGAGAAGCATGAGGGACGTGAAAAAACAAGGCACCCTTGACTGCCCTCTCGCCACAAGCAGAGGCTCGGGGGCTGCCCTTGCACTACGGCCGAGGCCTCGGATTCTCACCCCGCATAAAAATCAAGCCCTTGGAAGCATATCCTATCCTCCCAAGGCCTCGGGGGCTACACCCGGCGGGTGTGCTCACACGCACCCCCCAGAGAAAAGCAACACAAAAACAAGCTAAGGCCCCGGCAATGACTTGGCTAAGACCCAACGCAGACCAAACTCACCGCATTGCCTCCTGAGGAGTGCCCTCACTCCTCCACAGGCTCGGGGGCTACTATCGGGTACCATAATTAGGGGTACCCAAATTATGATGAAAATCCACCCGGCCTCCCAAACCAAACGTTAATTTGCCCCGCCTAAGGGAAAAATCAACCAAAGAGACCCACGGGCTAACTCTCTCCTTGCTGGGCCTCTAGCGAGCCGCGTGAGTATACCGGCCCATCTTTCTACTTCATCCGAGGCCTCACACAAGGGGCCTCGGAACATCTCTAACTCGCTCGAGACCCTAGCGTTGGATCACTGGCACAGGCCAACCCGTAGCATCATCACCGTCTCGCCCGAGGCCCCGATACAAGGTCTCGGACGCGGGAGGCTCTCCGACTCACCCAATCCTAACCTCTGATGCTGTTCTCCCATTGGCGCGCTCGAGACCCCCAGTGACGTCACCCACGTTCCTGCACTGACCAACCAGACAACCAAGGTAAAGCAGGGGTCAAATCACGACGCCGTCGCCCATGACCGCATGGGGAAGGACTGTCGGTCACTGTGCTACCGATTTGAGCACTATACGCACGATCTAGGCCTGTGCGGCGTGCGAAGTGCCGTTCTAGGCCACTATTCCCATGATCTGGGCAAGATCACGTCATGATTCACGCTCCGAGGCCTCGGATCTCCACGATGGTCAAACCACAAGGACGGGAACGTCGCCACTATGATGATCACGATCCTACACGCCATAGCTACGTCGTCTGCAGGGCTACATATGACAGAGCACATCGCTACAGCATCGAAGGACAGAAGTCACTCCTCCAACAGTGATACGCCACCAACTACAGGGACAAGACCGGAGATTTCGGCTCTTTCCTCCCGGGAAGAACATCACGTAACATATGTATGTAACCCTGTGCCCCCTTGCATCTATAAAAGGGGAAGGCAGGGACCATTTCAAGAAAAGGAAAGACAGAGAAAACACACACACACACACATCTTGAGACCTGGGATCACCTCCCTCTCTCACCCGCTTGTAACCCCTACTACAAGCACTTCGGCGTAAGATAATACAAGGCTCCCCTCCCTCATTGGACGTAGGGCATTCTTCGGCCCGAACAAGTATAAATCGCTTGTGTTCTTCTTGCTCACCATCCGGATCCCCGACGCGTAGACATATATTATTCGTTGGTGCTAGGACCGCTGTTTCTTACACTGACAACTGGATGGCACACTATAGCCCCCCTCCCCCCGCCCCCAACACTTAGATGCTTCTATTTAAAACTCGTGGATGGTCTGGTTGCACATCAAGACGGTTTGCAAGCAACAAGCCAAGCACTAGAGACATGTGATTCGGTGCTCTAAAACCGTGGACACAGTCTGGTGTATCACACGGATGGTACGCGAGAACAAAGCTTGACCACCAAAGGCAAGTGTGTTCTACCTTAAATGATCACACGGATGCTACATGTGTTCACATAGACTATGCGCTAGGCCTAGCGAGGATGCCTCTACAAAGTCTTAGAACCTCGCCCATGCATGCATGGATGGTCCACAAGAACACACTTTGAGCATAATAGACCACACTATCTCTATAATGATCATATGGGCGGTCCACCTGCTCAATGGACATAATACAACATCATGCAGTGGTGAATGTTCAGATCGTCGAAACTAGCACGCACAATTGTTGATGCTTTTTGTGGCCATTGATATCAATGCAAAAAAGCTTGTTGGAGGACCTAGAGCTTGTTTGGATACCATGCAGCTAACAATTAGCCGCTAAAAATTAGATGAGGTTCTGTTTAGATCCACGACTAACAAGTTAGTTAATTTCTTACCTACCACTAAACTAATAGTTAGTTATATTAGCTTATTTTTTTCAGCTAACACGGCTAATATATAGTTAGTTGGGTGGATCCAAACAGGACACTAGTCGTCTTACCTCCATTGAGTAATTACTAGAGGTTGTTCTTAAATCCCTTGTTGGCGGTCTGCATCCAAGGGAACTTATGTAGGTACGACTTGTGCATTTCCAAACTTCTTCTTGTCAATATAAGCCAGGAACCAGTCCTGGTCTTTCAAGAAAAAGGCTACACACGAGTTAAAATGAATCTAAAACGTCAAATAAATGTGACTGGGGTGCGTGTAGTATATAGCTAGGAGTATTAGCTAGCCACTATACATGAAGCAAAATCGCCGTGCTTGCTTGGCGCGTATAGCCGCCGGCGGCTTGTATAGTCGCGGTGCCGCGGGAGCGCTTTCCGGGCGCTTATTGCATTGGGTGGCATTTGCAAAGAGGATGGCACCGGCCACCGGCCTCTCGATCGAGTCACCGATGGCTACCCGAGTGCAAAGCCAGGCCAAGCGATTGAAGCCGGGCGTGTGCCTTTCGCTATCTCGCACGCATGCGCCAAGCCGCGCGCTGTTGCTGTCGATGTGTGCCACTTCTGAGCTATAGCCAACTTGCGCGCTACGCTGCACGTGTGACCATGACTAAGATGGCTACTACTACGAACTTGCAGCTACCTGCCGTTTGGCGCTATGCATCCCACCTTTGCAAGAAGAATATCGTCTCCGATCCGATCACTGGGCCGGATGGTAACCCGTGCACTGTGTGTGCACAGTACCCCTTCTCCATCTCCAAGTTGAAATGGCATTTGGCAGACACAAGTGAGGTGCGACAGTGATAGAGGTGTAGGATGAGCTTATCCGGCTTGCTAGATCTTTACAATTTGTGACAAATCCGCTAGAAGGACATGTTTTCAATCCTGGTTCGTGCGCACGTGTACATACGTACGTGGGGCCCTGCTATATACATATCGTCGTCGTCCCTCCACTCACAGATACTACTGCTTGACCTCCTGCTTTCAGCCACATAACAAGGCCCCGTTTGGCAGTGTACCAGCTCCGGCTCCTTGCAAGGAGCTACGCCAAACGGATATCTAAAAAGCAGATTCTGTTAAAACTTTAGGATCCTATAGCAGTAGAACAGTGGGGTAGAGCTATGCATTTCGGGTATTAACATCAAGTTCACAGTGAAAAACCTACTGGATCCGAGAGAGAGTGAGAGAAAGGGAGAGATTGAGGTAGTGCAAACCATCGGAAGGAAGGGTGGTGGTGTTGGAGCTCGAGCCGGTCGCCATCACGGACGTTGATGGTGGCTACGCACGGGCAGCGACGTTCGGGGAAGGGAAGATCGATGCAGTGGAGATCGGGCGGCGCAGTGCAGTGACGGTGACGGCGTGGAGGTGCTTCCCGTCACTTGGCTGCGCCCCTATTCGAGATCGGATTTAGGGTTTGTAGGTGGGGCGTCGAGCTCAGGCCAATCTCGTGAACAGAGCCGCCGGCACCCCACCTCTATTTATAGCGCAGGGTGACGGGGGCCCCCCAGCCATGGATGGGCTGGGCGCCCCCGATCAGAGCGCGAGTCAAGGCCCAAAGAAGCCGTTGGGCCTCCTTGGTCAGGAGATCAACCTAACATTCTCCCCCTTGATCTCAACATATACTTTAACCTTTAAACTTTGACTTCAATACTTTTCACTTTACTCGTTCCATCACAGATAAGTGTATAGAGCATATTTCATCGTCACGGTCAACTGCCGATGGATTTGACAGCTACAATACACATATCTGATCTGAAACCGTTACTTTAACTTTGGGCCCTTTATTATTGTCCAGGAGTCATAGGCTTTCCCTTAAACCCATGCCGGCTACATGTTCTCTGAACACGTTGGGTGGTAAGCCTTTTGTAAGCGGATCCGCGAGCATCTTTTCAGTGCTTATATGCTCAAGACTTATAATTTGATCCCGGACTTTATCCTTCACAACATAATACTTTATGTCAATGTGTTTGGCAGCACCACTTGACCTATTGTTGTGAGCGTACTGTACTGCTGGATCATTATCGCAGTATAACTTTAGTGGCTTATGTATGCTGTCGACCACATTCAAACCGGGTATGAACTTCTTTAGCCAGTTCACCTGCCCCGTTGCCTCATAACACGCTACAAACTCGGCATACATTGTGGACGATGTAGTGACGGTTTGTTTCGAGCTTTTCTATGAAATTGCTCCTCCTGCGAGAGTGAATACATATCCTGACGTGGATTTTCTATCATCTCCCGCATAATCAGAATCCGAATACCCCACTATCTGGAGAGAATCTGATTTTCTGTACGTCAACATGAGGCCTTTCGTACCTTGCAAATATCGCAAGACTTTCTTTACCAATTTCCAGTGTTCAATTCCTGGATTACTTTGAAATCTGCCAAGCAACCCGGTAACAAAAGCTAAGTCAGGGCGCGTGCATACTTGAGCATATTGCAGGCTTCCGACAGCAGAAGCATATGGAACCACTTTCATTTGATCGAGCTCGTATTGGTTCCTAGGGCATTGAAAATCCCCATATCTGTCGCCCTTGACCATAGGTGCAGGTGAGGCACTACATTTATGCATACTGAATTTCTTTAAAACTTTTTCTACGTATGCCTTTTGTGATAGTCCTAATACCCCTTTATTTCTATCTCGGTGAATCTCTATGCCCAAAACAAATGAAGCTTCACCAAGATCTTTCATATCAAATTTTGAAGATAAAAACTTCTTTGTCTCCAGTAGTAGACTGACATCACTACTAGCGAGTAAGATATCATCTACATACAGGATTAGGAAGATATACCTTCCATTCTTAAACTTTGTATAAACGCAATTATCCTCAATATTTTCTTTAAACCCAAAATTCTTTATTGTTCTGTCAAACTTCAAGTACCACTGTCTCGAAGCTTGCTTTAACCCATAAATCGATTTCTTTAAGCGGCATCCCATTCGTTCTTTTCCTTCTACGACAAAACCTTTCGGTTGTGCCATATAAACATTTTCCTCCAGATCCCCATTCAGGAATGCCGTTTTTACATCCATCTGATGTAATTCTAAATCATAGTGTGCCACTAACGCCATTATAATTCTGAAGGAATCCTTACATGAGACTGGAGAAAACGTCTCATTGTAATCAATCCCTTCTCTTTGCGTAAAACCTTTTGCCACAAGTCGCGCTTTAAATCTTTTAATATTCCCTTGGGAGTCACGTTTTGTCTTGTAGACCCATTTGCAGCCTACTGTCTTGGCTCCTTTAGGAATAGGCTCTAAGTCCCAAACTTTGTTGGTACTCATTGACTTTATTTCATCTTTCATGGCCTCAAGCCAGTTGGATGAATTATCGCTTCTCATGGCTTCTTCAAATGAAGTGGGATCACTCTCCATTTGAAAATCTTCAGTGTTATACACCTCATAATCATTGGGTATAGCTGATCTTCTAACTCTTTGGGACCTTCTAGGGGCCTCCACATTTGGCACATCTTCTGTTTGGGGCTGTTGTTGCTCCCCCTCATCTGTGGTATCAGTTTGTATAGGTTCCTGAAGAACAGGTTCCTCATCATTGTTTATTGTTACCACATGAGAACTGACAACAGGTGTTGGCACTACAGTATCTGGCACTGTTGGTGCAACAAGAACAGGTAGTTCAAAGAATGGTTCCTGAATCATCGGATTGGGCACACATACCCGCTTCTCTTTAAGAACAATTTCTCGAGCCACCATGCTCCCCCTCATCATTTCATCCTCTAAGATAACAGCGTGTCTCGTTTCTACAAATTTTGTGTATCTGTCTGAACAGTAGAAACGAAAACCTTTTGACTTTTCAGGATAGCCAATGAAATGACAACTGATTGTTTTGGGATCTAACTTCCCAATATTTGGGTTAAACACTTTTGCCTCAGCAGGACTCCCCCACACACGTAAGTGTTTTAGTGAGGGTTCTCTTCCTGTCCACAATTCGTATGGTGTTTTGGGCACCGCTTTACTTGGTACTCTATTTAGAATATGAATAGCGGTTTTTAACGCCTCCATCCATAGACTCAATGGCAAGTCAGAGTAACTCATCATACTACGCACCATATCCATTGAGGTACGGTTGCGCCTTTCAGCTACTCCATTCTGCTGAGGTTCGCCCGGTGTAGAATACTGGGCTACTATGCCATTCTCCTGTAGAAACCTTGCAAAAGGTCCAGGAACTTGGCCATACGGGGTATGCCGACCGTAGTACTCCCCACCACGATCAGACCGGACCACTTTTGTAACACCTCAAGTGTTTAGTCCTTAATTGCATTGCATTTGCATAAGCATGACATGCATAATTCATGTTTAGTATTTCATGTAATGCAATTCATGTGATGTTTAGGGCTTGCTTGATTGATTTCATAAAGTAATGGTTAGTTGGTGTAACAAAAAGGTAAAGTCATCAATCATGACCTACAACACCTTAGCTATACTTAGAGTAACATTTGGATCAAGGTTCATGTTGACCAAAATTACAAAATTTCCCTCCATGACAAGTTTGACTTCCATTTGACCATAGAAGGTTCTAGTTTGACCAATTAGAAAGTCTAATTTAGAGACCTTGCATGGAAGAGCACCCTTAAGCAAAGTTGTAGAGAAATTCATGGGGAACAAAAGTCTCAATATGACCATCTCATGAAAATGACCACAACATGCTCAAAAGTGGCCCACAAGTCAGCTAGTAGTGTAATTCCAGGACTTAGAATTTTTCTAAGTCTGGAATTGGACTTTACAGTTTCACTGATGCCTACTTTAGAAGCTTGTAGTTTGCAAACCAAGCCAAACTAGCCTTCACTCATATTGACAAAATTGTAGATCACATGTAGCCCTACAACTTTGTCAATATCACCCAAGCCTGGTTCTCAATGGGTAAAGAGATATCTTGCCATGAACTTGAGCTGTCAGTCGGTTTCAGTAACTGAAACCCGGTTTCAGTTTCTTTGAGCACTACTTTGAGGCCATGTAGTTTCAAATATAGGCCGAACCAGCCTAAGCACCAATTGACAAAGTTGTTGACCTCACAAAGCCCTACCAATTTGATGTTATCATCTTCTCCTAACTCGAACCGGTTTAGAAGATAATGAGTGACAAAGTTGCTCTGTCAGACTCGGCTTGACTGAACTGAAACCACGATTCAAACTTCAGTGAACGGAACGTGGCGTCGCGGCAGAACAACGCCGCCGCGTGTCCTCCACGCGCCGCGCGCGACCTGGCGACGCGGCCAGCTGCCGAGCGCATGAAGGGCGCCCCTGCTGCCGCTCCCACCTCCCCCATTCACTTCCTCCTCCTCCTTCCTTCTCGTTTTCAAAACGCAAAGAACCGAGCCGCCATCCCCTTCTTCTCCGACGAGCCCGAGCGCGAGCCACGCCACACCACCGGCCGTTTGCGCTCGCCATCACCTCCGCCTCACCACCCTCCACCCCCTTGACCCACTGGAGCCAGCTATTGAACCTTAGGTGAGCCGCATTGTCTTCTTCTCCGCCTCCGAGGGGTCGCCGGAGCCCGCCACGGGACCTCACCGTGGCCGGGTGTCTCGGGTCCTTCTCCATCTCCCCTTAGTAGTAAAATGGAACCGCCTGGACTCGGTGAAGCTCGTACCGAGCTCCAACCGCACCGCGCTTCTTCACCGGCGACGGTGCGCCGCCACCGGAGGTCACCGGCCGCCACGCACGGCGGCAGGCCCTTTCCTCCCCATCCCCATCCCTCCTATGGGTGCCAATCGGTGCGCCGGGTGACGGAGATCACGAGGCCGTGCTCGGTTGGCCGCGCGAGCTCTTCTCCGGCGAGCGCGAGCTCACCGGAGCTCGCCGGGCGTCGGCTCCCCTGCTCCCGGTCGCTGACCGCGGGGGCCCGCGTGTCAGTGCCGCGCGCGGGCGGGAGAGCCGAGCGGGCCGAGAGCGCGCGCGTGGGAGTTGTGGGCCGGATTCGTTTTCCCGGGCCGGCCCAGTCGTCCGAAATAGAAATGGATTTTATTATTTTGATACTGATTTTTGTAATACTTGGAAAAATAGGAATCTAGGGTTTTAGTGATCCAAAAATCATGAAATAAATTTTGTTAGAATCTACTGGATGTGTAGTATTTTAGAAAAATATAGATCTGGCTTGAGATGTTTAAATTCTGTAAGATTTTATTAGATCCTTTAAATGTGTTTTGGAATGTATACAAATTTGTTTAATTTATAGCTTGAGCTGTAGAGTTCCATAAATTATGAAATTTGGTGGGTAGGTTACTCTATGCTAGTCCTAGCTATGGTAAAAATTTGGGCATCAGTACTTAAGTAATTTTCAAGTTATAAGGCTATCATTTTATTCTAGGAAATACTTGAAGTAATTTTTATAATTTTTCTACATGTGCAATGTTATTGTAAATTTTTGGAGAATGTCTTGGTACCCTAGAGTGTCTAAGAAAAATATGAAATCTGTTGTTTGATACTTTTCAATATGATTTATGATTTATGCAAAAATCAGCCTTTTGGGCTTGTGAATTTTGTATAGGGAGTTTCTGTGAATAAAACTTGTTCAAATTTTTACTGTGGTCTATTTAGAGGTCAGAGAGTCCCCTGTAATTTTTGTAGAATTTTAGGAGCAGTTTACCTATATGTTTAAAATTCTACCTAAATAATTAAGTAAATTAAGAAATGGGGCTAAATAAATATTCTAGTTGGTCCCACCTTACTTTCTGGTGTTTTTATACCTAATATGAACTGTTAGTAACATTAGTTTGGTTTTAGGAGACTTTGGGCATATCAACAAATATTCAACCTTTGTAATTTTAGGTTTTCTGGACAGCTGGGAGTATTTCTAAATTTGACCTTTGATAAAACTTGTTATTGGGAAACTTGTAAATACCAAAGTCACAGTAAACTTGATGAACTAGCTTGTGTCAAAATTTGGGAACATTTGGCTTAGTAGTTTGAGAGTTACTGTTGTTTTAAGTGGCAGTTCAGAATCTGCTACTCTCTGTTTTGAGAGGACAGATTCTGGAACTTGTGAAGTTTGATGTGGAAAACTTAGGAGTTTGGGGTTGAGGTCTGAAAATGAATTGTAGAGTATTTCTTAGGCTTTCCAGATTGTCCTAGATCATATCGTTTGGAATTGTAAATCTTTAGTTATGATAAAAACAAGTAGCTGCTGTCCAGTATGCTCTATTGTGATGCCTTGTTGATTGATATGGTGTGATATCCTAAGACAAGTTACTTTTGTAATTGTTAGGAGTTAGGGCTCTAACTGAAGATGAGCAACTTTATCTTAGGCTAAGTAGACTAGGTGAGTACTCCTCTACCGGAGAGGAAATTTGCACCTACTCTTTTGAAGTGATTTGAATAGAGCGCTAAATTGTCGTAATGCATTTCATTCCGAGCATATTGCATCTTTCATTATGCATTCATGAGATTTATTATGCACTCATGCAATAGGTGTACCGGAGGGGGTAACTCTCCTCGAGTTCGAGCAGACGATCCCCGAGGAAATACTGAATCAACCAGAGGAGCAGACAGAGCCCAGCGGCGAAGGAGACGCCGTTGAAGACCTCCCGGAGTGCCCAGATCACCAGCCTTCCACCTTCCTGAAAGGCAAGCCCCGGTGCATGCTGAACCCATTATTTGATAAAAGATATCTTGAGTACTTTTATTTGTTTACTGCATTATGTAGTAGGAGTTGTATGAAAACAACTGTTGCATTACACCTGTCCTTGTCCAGATACTATGCCCTAATCCTATATTAGGTGTAGGCACGTGTCAATGCTTAGCCCTGCTTAGAACGGTAGAAGTCGGGTGATTTCCGGTCATCCGCGAGAGATAGGACTGGGTCGCGAGTGGCTTATGGCTATCGTGATGGAACCATGCTTTAAAATAAAATTGAGACCGGGCGGGAGTTCGATGGTACAGCTGCAAGACACTTCACGTCTTGGGTGTGGAGCCATGCCCGTCTGAGTCGTTTAAGGACCGATTCGCTGTACGTCCTTGAGTCATGTTGAACGCAGTCTAACACTTAGTTGGCCGGATAAGTCGTTCCGACCGCGAAGTCGAGTAGTATGGTTCAGGCCGGGAATCGAATGGTAGGTTGCTTCTTGGAGGAGAGAAAGGATGTGCTTGGGGACATTGGCGTGAGACCAAGGGGGGGTTAGAGTCCCTAGCACCTGGCAGAGTGTCGCCCTTGGGGTCGCGACATCATTCGGACCCGCGATTCCTGAACTGTACGAAAGATGACCTGAGCAGCCCTCGCCAGGCGCGTCTCGGTGAGTGTTAGAAATACCCCTCCAGCTGGATAGGAATTCGATTCGAATCGCCGTCGCTCCCGGTTAGTGAGCACTTGACTTGAGCAGCGGCAACGTAGATCTCATTAATTGAACAGATGGTTAAGTGAATGACACAATGTTGCCACAATTTATACCTGCTATGGAATAATATGAATAATTGTTTGATGATAATCAAGTGCATGTTTAGTACAGGTGCTAAGATAGATGATAGGTAAATGCTAAAAATAACTGCTAGTACAGGTTATAAAAGTTTCAGCTACTTATGCCTTTATGCAAATTGTGGTGTCAGCTAGCCTCTTGTGTAAGCCTTGCATAATCCTTGGTGTCAACTTTATTTCTGGTTTATGACGGGTAAGTCTAGCTGAGTACATTCCAGTACTCAGGGTTTATTCCCTCCTGTTGCAGATGATATGCTTTACCAAGGCTTCTGCAAGACTTGCCTTCACCCCGCTGGGGATGAGGACTAGATCACATGGGCATGATCATCTTTATGTACTTACCTCGTTCTTTTGTGGGATGTTGATCTAACCAAACTGGCAGTATTTAAGTATCTTCAGTGTGTGTAAGACTTCCGCTACTTTCAAACTCAGTTTGTAATAATTGCTACTCCGTGGTGTTAACTTATTTCTGAACTACTTGTGAAATGTAACGTATGATGTGTATGTTGAATGATGCGATCCTGGTTGTAAGCAGTTTGGTTTGAAATCCTTCGTGATTTCGAGTGACTACCGGGATTATATGGGCTCAAGTTTGAAAATTTGAGCGCTTCGGTGCTTGTTTTCGTACTTGTGCTCTTATAATTTGGTCGGTTCTGTTACAGCTGGTACCGGAGCATAATTCAACATTAAGCACATCATTACGAGTAATTAAAAACAAAAGTATTTGTTTGCGAAAAGGGTTAAACTTTAAAAAGTATTTTTATAATTATGCCAGTGATCACATCCCTTAGCCCAAATAAGGACTCTTAGGTGGCTTATTATAAAGACTAACTTGGGGGCCTTGTTTGTTTTTGTTTCGTCGTCCATACGGCGTGATATTGTATGGATGCCATCCAATTGGGTGGTAATGTATGGATCAATTACCTCGACGCTCTGGTAAGTGTGAGTTGTGAGAGCATGATCGTCCAACCGGCGGTCTAGGGGAGAGTAGTTTTGGTGGTTTGCATAATTACATGTTCAAACCATGTAACTATGTAAAAACACTTAATTGTGGGCATCTATCCATCGGGTAGCTTTGATACTGAAATGTATACATCCGGGGATGTGTATATGGAAAGTATTTAGTTTACTGCTTCCTTGTATATTATTTTGGGAATTGTTGGGCTGCAATGGAAATTTTCTGCAGGTACACTAACAGCGTAACGTGTAGACCGATAGTTTCGCTTATATGAGAGAACGTATGTATGCCACCGTTTAGCGTAGCATATTAGTTTTCTACTAAGGTGAGAGGACGTACGGAACGTGCATGCATCATGTTTAATTATATCATACATGTCATTTACTCCCTCCTTAAAAATTTTAATAGTCCCGACTAAAGATAAATTTCGTATCCCCTAAATGATTCTCACTTTAAGTCACATCTTGTTGATACAGATGGCTCGTACTCGGATGACAGCCCGTAAATCAACGGGTGGAAGGGTCCCTCGCCACCAGTTAGCTCCGCGGGAGCCCCGTCCTGAGCCCTCCGAGGTGGAACAGTTACGGGCTGAGCTGGCTGAGGTGACCGCTGCCAGGGATGCAGCACGGCAACAGTTGGAGCAAGTCATTCATGATCGAGATCAAGAAACACTTGCAGTCCAAAGGCTGACAGTGGCCAATCGCAACTGTCAGCGTATGTTGGTCCG
Organism: Saccharum spontaneum; assembly: GCA_022457205.1. Taxonomy (NCBI): domain Eukaryota; kingdom Viridiplantae; phylum Streptophyta; class Magnoliopsida; order Poales; family Poaceae; genus Saccharum; species Saccharum spontaneum. The sequence continues at coordinate 43,665,236 of CM039606.1, forward strand.
TGTAATGGAACAGAGGGATGAAGCCTGGTACGAGGAGAATGTTCTGAGAGCTCGTCAGTTTGAGCTCGAACAACAGTTGGAAAATGCTGAAGAATACAATAACAATCTCCATGAAGAAGTGCACCGCCTGAACAACCAGCTAAATCCTCTGCTACCTAGGAACAACAATGTTGATGAGGAGATGGGTTCCGGAATCTTCATGGCAGATGATGATGATGAAGTAGAGGTCGATGGACCACAAGATGCTCCACCTGCGGAAGCACCAGAGGAAGAGCCAGAAGAAGAAGAAGAAGACGAAGAGCTAGAGCCTGTCAGTGATGAGGACGGCGGGGAGATCCTTGACACGGACTCAGAGGATGATGCCTAGAGTAGTCGTCACGTACCTTTAATGCTAGGATCGTCTTTTGCGCCTCCCTGTAAAGGAGTGAGGCCTTGTAATAATTTGACGTTGGGATGTAAGGTTGAACCGTATGTTTCTTGAATGTAGTTTGAACCTATTAATTTCGACCGCAATGGGATGTCTTATTGTGTTGTGTTCGATGATGGTGTCACGATTAGCTCCCTTCGGTGCCGCGACGAAACCGAGGGCCTCCTATGGCGCGCGACATAAGGTTGTGCTGCTTGGCACGCGCAGGTATCGAGGTGGCTAGTCCTGATCCAACTTAGAACTTTCCATTGAGAAGTCTCTTTGTGGTCAGTTTGAAGTAGCCTTTCACGGTCACTAACAACCTTGAAATCAACTCAAAGTACCGGGCGAAAGGTCAAAATCACGTAGATAGCAACGTAAACGATCCGATAACCGTTGTGCTCCCTGTGAGTGAGCCCTTATTGGAGAACGTCTTGATGGATTACCAAGTACGAGTTCGGCAAATGATGCGCTTGAATGGATCGTGCGGTTGTGATGAATTATTGTGTCTTAATTATTATGAGAATTTTATTCTTGAAGACAGTTTGACATTTCGCAATAATTCATCTACAAATTTCCCACATCGTCAGTGCTCATTGGCTATGCATTTTGCAGATGTCGTACAATCTCCGTAGAGGTCGTGGAAATGAGGAGGAGAACCAGCCGCCCCCTCCGCCACCCCCTACTCCGGCGGAGTTAATGCAAACAGTGGTTGAGGGGCAGCGGATGTTGGCCGACGTATTGCGCCAAATGGCCAATCGTGAGGCTCGGCATGGTCGTCAGGGCCCGGAGCCAAACCAATACAGTGACTTCAAGGATTTCCTGGATACAAAGCCCCCGCTTTTTAAGGAAGCGGAAGAGCCCCTGCAGGCTGATGAATGGTTGAACACAATTGAGCAAAAGTTTCGTCTGTTACGCCTAACTGATGAGCTGAAAACGGAGTATGCCTCCCATCAATTGCATGGTCCAGCAGGCATCTGGTGGAGTCACTATCGCTCCACGCTCCCTGCTAATGTCCCGATCGCTTGGGATCAGTTTAAGGCGGCATTCCGGGGGAATTATATCCCTCCAGGTCTGATGGCAATTAAGCATACAGAGTTTATGAGGCTGACACAGGGGAACAAGAGCTTAACTGAGTACCTGCAGTCCTTCAACAACTTGGCCAGGTACGCCACGGAGTTCGTGGATACGGATGCCAAAAAGATTGCCAGTTTCAAAAGGGGCCTCGGCCCAAAGTTAATGAAGACTAGGGGTACTAGCAAGTGTACCACTTTCAATGATTTCATCAGTGATGCTTTGACACAAGAGAACAATAATACTATTTATTCTGCTTCTAAGAGCCGGAAAAGGGCCCTTGAGGCAAGCGCTTCTCAGTCAAGGGCCTCAGCAGCACCCAGGTCTTCTCCACGTCCGCCTGCCCAGAATGCAAGGTTCCGTCCGCCACAGAAAAAGACGGCTGTGAAAACTGGGTTCCGTAAGGCATACACTGTCGCTCTGCCAAAAGGGACTTCTGGTCAGAGTAGTTCTAGTGTTCCTCCTAGCAATATGCCTTGCTGGAATTGTAACAAGCCCGGTCATTGGGCCCGGAATTGTCCGTACCCTAAGAAAAATGTCAATCAAGGTGGTCGTCAGGGGCATGCTCACTACAACAGTATTGAAGAAATTCCATCTGGTGAGGTAGTCACGGCTGGTAAGTTCCTAGTTGACCAACACCCCGCAGTGGTACTTTTTGATTCAGGTGCTTCGCATTCCTTTATCAGTCCTAAGTTTGCATCCAAATTTGCACACAAGTTGCATACTGTTGAAGGTGTGGGTTATTGTATTAGTGCTGCAAGTGGGAATATTTCCACAAACAAAGTAGTGGGGAACCTTAAGTTGGAGATAGAAGGGCGAAGTTATTCGCTTGCTCTATTGGTGTTACCGGGGTTAGACATAGATGTTATCTTGGGAATGAATTGGATGAGTCAGAATGGGGTACTTATTGACACATCTGCTCGGGTAGTTATGCTCAGAGATCCTACCGATCAAAAGGGTTTTCTAGTCCAACTTCCCAGAAAGGTTGAATTGTCGGGAAAAATTCATGCTGTGCAAGCAAAGGCGTTGGCTGAAATTCCCGTAGTAAATGAGTTTCCGGATGTTTTTCCCGATGATTTGCCGGGACTCCCTCCGGATCGGGATGTGGAATTTAAAATCGAGTTGTTGCCTGGTACCGCACCCATCTCTAGGAGACCCTATAGAATGCCTCCAAATGAGTTAGCTGAGCTTAAGGTACAATTGAATGAACTGCTGAAGAAGGGGTTGATCCGTCCTAGCTCATCTCCGTGGGGTTGCCCTGCTATCTTTGTAAAGAAGAAGGATCAAACCTTGCGAATGTGCGTGGACTATAGACCTCTGAATGCAGTCACTGTCAAGAATAAGTATCCTCTGCCGCGTATCGACATCTTGTTCGATCAATTGTCCAAAGCCAAAGTCTTTTCCAAG
>CM039606.1:43668222-43756108 GCA_022457205.1 Saccharum spontaneum
CTTCTGTCAGCACAGGTTCATCTTGCAACTGTTACCCACGCTCAACAACAGATTGCTTTGCCATGTTGGTTTTGCTCTTGTTTGGCGGTGGTAAGAATACAGGCAAGACGGTGGTAAGCCGCTTGTGATTTTGCATTCCACTTTCACCACCACCACTTGGTTCCTTTAGTTGATAGAGATAATACTTTGGTGTTGTCTTTTTCTATCTTCTAACCATGGCAGGATCTCCGACGGACTTCAATGATTGTGTGTCCAAGGGCGAGCTTACAACGTTCATGACTGAACAATGCAATCTTATGACCGAGCTGACGCGCAATGTGAATAATCTGGTCACCCGCATTGAACAACTCGAGCAACGCCCTCCACCTCATCGTGCTGATGATGACGATGCCGATGATTTTGGTGATGACGATGTGGATGCTGATGGTTATGCCCGTCGCCGCCTCAACTTCAACCGTCGCGGTATGGGAGGTAATAATCATGGTAATAACGATCCTTTTGCTAAAATTAAATTTAGCCTTCCTCCTTTTGTTGGTAATGTTGATTTAGAGGCTTATTTAGATTGGAAGCTTGCTGTTCAACAAAATTTGATTCTCATAATGTTCCTGCTGAGCATAGAGTTAGACTTGCTACTAGTGAGTTTACTAATTTTGCTTTATTCTGGTGGAGTGATCTTTGCAATGCTAATAATGCTGCTGCTGTGCCTCAAACTTGGAATGCTTTAAAGCAATGTATGAAATCTCATTTTGTTCCTCCTCATTACCAACGTGATTTACGTTTGAAACTACAAACTTTAAAACAAGGTGATAAAGGAGTAGAAGCTTACTATCAAGAATTGCTTATTGGTTTATCCCGTTGTGGTATAAATGAAGATGATAATGATGCTAGTGCTAGATTTTTTGGTGGTCTAAATCATGATATACAGAACATATTTGATTACAAAGAATGGCGCAATTTTTCCCAATTGTATCATCTTGCTATTAAGGCAGAACGTGAAGTACAGGGACGCAAACAACACTAGCCTTTCAGGTCTAACAATGGAAGGAATTTTCAGCAGCGTTCAACGCCGGATACACCCAAGATTCCTGTTGCATCACAACCATCTACACCTCCATTGTCTTCTGGGGTAAGTCAATTGTCTAATGTGCAGAAGAAAGGTGCCACTCCAGGTGCTTCTACTAGCTCATCCTCGTCCAGCGCTAAAATCATTTGCCACCGATGTAAAGGCATGGGACATGTCATGAAGGATTGCCCCAGTCGTCGTGCTTTCATTGCTACTGAGGATGGATATGTAAGTACTAGTGATATTGAAGATTATTTAGCCCTTGCTGCTAACATGGATGCAGATTCCACCGAGGGCGATCAAGACAAGGAGGCCATCATCATTGACTCTGTGGCTGCTGCCGCGGACTACCCTAGCCTTCTTGTGCAGCGTGTGTTGAGTACACGTGTGGGACATGAAGAAGAGATGAAGATTCAATGAAACAATTTGTTCCACATGTATTTCATTGTGCAGGGTTGTCGTGTTCTCACTATCATTGATAGCCGAAGTTGCAATAACTTGGTGAGTTTAGATTTGGTTGAGAAGCTTGGCTTGACCACACGACAACATTCGTATCCATATAAACTTCAATGGTTTAATAATAGTGGTAAGACTAAGGTAACTAAATCAGCACGTATTAGCTTTTTCACAGGTTCTTATCATGATACTGTTGATTTTGATGTTGTCCCTATGCAAGCTTGTTCCATTTTGTTAGGTCGTCCATGGGAATTTGATAATAATGCTTTACACCATGGTAGAACTAATACATACACTATCATACATAAGGACAAGAAAATTACATTGCTGCCTTTGTCTCCTACGGAAATTATTAAACATGCTAAAGAGATTAAAAATAAACCTCCAACTGACATTGCTAAAAATAATGGGATTAAGTTAAAAGGAGGTACTTTTCTTGCTACAACTTCTGCTACTGCTGAGCTATGTGATAATCCTGATGCACCATGTTATACTATATTTTGTCAACCTATTATGTCTGGTGCATTGCCTGCTGTCACTAACCTTTTGCAGGAGTTCGTTGATGATGGGATGAAGTCGAGGACGACTCCGATTCTAGAAGGAGGGGATGATGAGGACATCGCCAAGATGGAGTCGAGGACGACTCCAATTCAAGAAGGGGAGGATGATGAGGACATCGCCACGCTGGACACACCGACGCTATGGTCTTCCTCAAGTTGCAATTCGTCCCCAACTCAGCTGCCACATCACCCTCGGATTCAGCAGACACGTCGTCACTGTTTTGGTCATAACTCTCGCATACGACATCAAAACGGGGCGTTCTTGGATGCGTTGGAAAGGGGACGACGACGCCGTCGTTTTGGATCTGGTCCTAGCTCCAGAAGGTCCGTGGATCATTCTGTGTGACCACGGCAAGGTGCTGCGTCACCTATTTGGGCCAACTTGGCCATGTATCGTGTCGGGCCTTAAGCCCAAGTTGTGGGCGCCCAACCCCTGGCCGTCCTCAACCCTAGGTCGAGTCTTAGACTATAAACACAGCCGCCGCCGCTGTTAGACAATTGGGTTTTGTTTAGAGTTTAGTTTTCCATCGAGAAACTGAATCGTTCATTGTAACTGTGGTGACAAATCCTTTTACAGTGATCTAGGGCCTCTGTTCTTGATCTCCTCCACTGTGTCGATTAGTCCTTTGGAACCGAGTTCTTGAACCCTATATTGATATTCGCATCATTCATATTTACAATTTTAGATTGCGTGTTTTTACCTTCTTGCTTGTGTTCTTCGATTCGCTTGCAGGAAAAGCCTTCCTGGCGAGGTCAATCAAGTTGTGCTTGGTTGATAACCAACGGAGCAGTGGTGTAACGGTTGCAGGGTTCGAATCGTGTCTGATTTGAAGCCGGATCGCCAACGTCGAGATCTCCACAAGTCGAACTTACCGGTTACCTTTCGGAAGATCGGGCCTGTATTTCATCACGGTGATTGGTGTTCATATTGTGTTGTTGTCAATATTGATTGATTATATATCATCTTGGTGATTGGCAACATCTTCACTCCACCATCGGTATAAGGATCACAATCCTCTCTCTTGCACTTACTTTTACTAGATTATCTTGTGTAGCTCTAGTGGTAGCTTTGCTAGTAGTGTTGTTAGCTTGCTCTCTAGTGTAAGATTAGTGACATAGCTCTTGTGTGAACTAGAGATCATAATCTACTAGACTTGTGGATAGGAGGCTTGCATCACAACCCTTGGCTAAGCAAAACTCGCTTTACGCCGTTTGTTATTCTAACAAGTTTGCTTAGTGTTTCTTGTAGAATTTTTTATATAGGCTATTCACCCCCCCTCTAGCCATCTAGGACCTTACAGCTATTAACGGGTTCGTTCGAGTGGAGCCCTGGTTCCCGTTTGGGGGGTTCCCGGCTTGTGGTCGAGCTGGTGACGCACTCTAGATTTCCGATGGTCGATTCATATAGTTCTCGGGACCGTTCGACTGGTCCGAGGGCTCGATGCCTTCCGTCGGGGAATACCATGAATCAGCTACCAATCGGGACTCAAACATGGGTCGGGACGGCGGTGACCTCTCCTGCACGAAATTTAGCGAATCAAATAGAGGATGAGATTGTCCCTAAGTGAGCTGAGGCGTGGTGCCCAGGGACTTGTAACTTGAACAAGCGCTTCGTATTAAGTTCAACCGAACAAATATATAGTTTTAGTCGTTTAAACATTTGTCCTATTTTGATGTGAAAAGGTCAATGCGATCTGATCCCTCCCGACGCTAGGTTTAGAAAGTCCGAGGCATAGGCGACTGACTTTGATCGTGTTGGTGAGCGAAGGTACGATAGCTGCTGGGGTGTAAGCCTTTCGCAGTCCAACCAGCCTTACTCAGGGTTTGTTCCCGCGACTCTTACCTCCAAATCCTAGAGTAAGGAGGGGTCGACTGCAAAAGAGGTGTTCGTGACTACTAGATATTCGTAACGGCTTTCCCGAATGAGACCCAACGCCTATCCATTGCCAAGGTTGGGTGACGCGATCCAATCTATCCTGACGCTAAGGTTACAAGGTTTGGGGTGCGGTGAAAAGACCTGATCACGCTAGAGAGCGAAAGCACCGTAGCCACTGGGGCATGGGTTTTTTCGCGGTCTGCCCAGTTTTACTTAGTGTCTATTCTCCACGGCCTCTTGCCATGGGACCTAAACGTAGGGAAGGGTCTGACGCAATGGTTGTTCCCAAATATGCATGCTCCATTACCAGCCCCTGAGTGGGGCCTGACCCCAGGCTGTTGTTGGGGTCAGGCGATGCGATTCGGTCCGTCCCGACGCTAAGGTCACAAGGTTCGAGGTGCAGGCGGAAAAACCCTGATCACACCAGGGAGCGAAAGCACCGTAGCCCCTGGGGCATGAGTTTTTTCACGGTCCACCCAGTTTTACTCAGTGTCTGTTCTCCGCGGCCTCTTGCCTTGGGACCTAAACGTAGGGAAGGAACGAACGCACAAAAACTAAAGGTACGACCATGCAACCGATAAGGGAAAGACTTCTTCATTTCAGAAACACAATTTTTCCACAGATATGTTAATAACTTGGAAAAAAACTAGATACAGAAACAACGTATCTGCTTGACATCTGGTGCGTTGGTGAAGAATCAGCCGCCGATGCTCTTCGGCTCCCGAAATGCGCGCGTGTGCTTGGGGTCCAATCGATGCAGTGGTTGGCCATCCGAAGCCTGATGAAAATGACGAAACACACAAAGGATCCTACCTGGCGCTCCAACTATTAGTGTCTAGAAACGGGGGTCTAGGCGGAGCGACGAGTGAATTTGTATCTGCGCGTCTAGGCTCGGATGGTGTGCAAAGCAGACACAAGGGTTTATACTGGTTCAGGCAAGAATGACCCTACGTCCAGTGGATTCTACGGCTGCTCGTGTTGCCTTGCACCGGAGTACTCGTAGTAGGGGTTACAAACTTTTGAGAGAGGGAACGGATCCCATGTCTCTTCAGGGGAGGGGTGTGTGTTGTCTTAGCGAGGTGTGTGTCCTCTTCCCTAGATGTGGCCCCTGCCTCCCTTTTTATAGTTTTTAAGAGTAGGGTAGGGCTCAGGTTGCATTTGTGGTAAAAAGGTGAATTGGGGAAAAGGCGAAAGAGAAAAATAAAAAAGGTGGCCTTGGGTGCGGCCGTCTTCCTCCTTATCTGGCGTGAGCAGCTTCCCCTGTAGCGCATAGATGTAATGGGCATTGATCTTTTGGCCTCTTCATCCGCTGGTACAACATGTTGTGGCCATGCTTCATCCTGTGTGCTTCTGTGCTGTTGAGGATGGGCGGTACGTGTGCTCGGATTTACGTAGAGAGGGGGTAGGTGGTATAGTTGCCATTACCCCCATCGCTGTAGAGGTATGGATGTCGTGGTGGTGGAATGACCGGGGTCATGTTTGGGTCAGAGCGTGGTTCGCATATTCCTATCCACTGTGCACGGTCATGTCCGTCCCATCGGCGGGAATGGGCGCCGCGGTGAGGGCCCCCGTGGCTCTCCGCCTTGCCAGAGGGCTCCCGCGCCCCTCAGGTGAGGCAGAAGTATGCCAAGGGGGTCGTGCGCTCCCATGCTTACGTTGCAGGGGTCAGATGAGGCGGAAATTATTCCCGACAGGGCGCGGGGGTCAGGCGCTTTGATGACATCATGGGGGCTCGGGCGAGGCGAAAGGCACCCCTAAGCCTCGGGCGATTTAACAGCTAACACGCTATTAACGTCATTGGTTGGGTATGCCTACTATTGATACCCGATACATACATAGTTTGTAGAAACAAGACGTGTTGTGTTCTTGGAGGATGATATGGTCAGGGGGAGCATGGTAGCGCAAGAAATTAACTTTGAGGGGAAGCAGGTATACGTGCCCACTCTGATGGTTCAGGAGCCATTTTTCTCGCTACATGTTGCTGCTGCACCAACAGTATAGGACATTCTAGTGACAGCACATGTTGTTAGTTCTCCAGTGGCAACAATAAATGATTATGAGGAACATGTCCTTCAGGATCCTATAGAACTCATTGTCGCACATGGGGACGAGCTACAGCAGCCCCACATGGAACAAGCGCCAACTAATAAGGCCCCCATAATGTCTCAAAGAGCCAGAAAACTAGCATTTCCTGATCACTACGAAGTCTACGAATGTGAAGAATTTCAAATGGAGGATGATCCCACCTCATTTGAAGAAGCCATGAGAAGCGCTCACTCGTCAAATTAGCTTGAAGCCATGCAAGATGAAATAAGATCAATGAGCACCAACGGTGTTTGGGACTTAGAAAAAAATCCTAAAGGAGCCAAGACAGTAGGCTGTAAATGGGTCTACAAAACTAAATATGACTCCAAAGGAAATGTAAAAAGATTTAAAGAACGACTTGTGGCGAAAGGTTTTACACAAAGAGAAGGAATAGATTACAATGAGACATTTTCTCCAGTCTCATGCAAGTATTCTTTTAGAATCATAATGCCGTTAGTGGCACACTACGATTTAGAATTACTTTAGAGGGATGTAAAGACGACATTCCTTAACGGGGATTTGGATGAAAAATGTCTATATGGCATAACCAAAAGGTTTTGTCATGAAAGGGAAAGAACGTATGGGATGCCGTCTGAAGAAATCCATTTTTGGATTAAAACAAGCCTCTAGATAGTGGTATTTAAAGTTTGATGGAACAATAAGAAAGTTTGGGTTTAAAGAGAATGTGAAGGACAATTGCGTTTATACAAAGTTCAAAAATGGAAAATTCATTTTCCTAATCCTGTATGTGGATGAAATCTTACTCGCTAGCAGTGATGTTAATCTACTACTAGAGATGAAGTTCTTGTCCTCAAATTTTGACATGAAAGATCTCGGTGAAGCTTCGTTCGTTTTAGGAATAGAGATTCATCGAGATAGAAGAAAGAGAGTTTTAGGATTATCGCAAAAGGCATACTTAGAAAAGGTTCTAAAGAAATACAGTATGCATGCGTGTAAGCCTTCACCTGCTCCTATAGTCAAGGGCGATAGTTTTTGGGAATTCCAATGCCCCAGAAACCAATATGAGATCGATTGAATGAAAGCGGTTCTATATGCTTCGGCTGTCGGAAGCTTGCAGTATGCTCAAGTATGCACACGCCCTGACTTAGCTTTTGTTACCGGGATACTTGGCAGATATCATAGTAATCCAAGAATAGAACACTGGAGAATGGTGAAGAAAACTTTGCGTTATGTGCAAGGCACAAAAGACCTCATGTTAACGTACAGAAGATTTGATTCCCTACATTTAGAGGGGTATTCGGATTCAGATTTTGCGGGAGATGTAGATGATAGAAAATCCATATTAGGGTATGTATTTACTCTCGCAGGAGGAGCTATATTGTGGAAAAGCTCCATGCAAACCGTCACTGCATCGTCCACGATGTATGCCAAGTTTGTAGATTGTTATGAGGCCACGGAGTAGGTGAACTTGCTAAAGAAATTTATGCCCAGGTTGAAAGTGGTTGACGACATCCATAGACCACTTAAGTTATACTGCGACAATGAACCAGCAGTAACTTATGCTCACAACAATAGATCAAGTAATGCTGCTAAACACATTGACATAAAATTCTATGCTGTGAAAGATAAAGTCCGAGATCATGCAATTAGTCTTGAGCATGTACGCACAAAGAAGATGCTTGCAGATCCGCTTACAAAAGGCTTACAACCCAATGTGTTCAGAGAACACTTAGCCGGCATAGGTTTACGGGAAAGCCTATGATTCTTAGACAATAAGGGCCTAGTTGAGAATCTATTTCAAAACAGAGAAGTGTGTTGTAGCTGTTAATCCAATGGTACTAACTGTTGTGATGAGACACGCTCTATGCGCTAATCTGTGATGGAAAGGAAAAAAGAGATAAGTATTTTAAGTTTAAGTCATAAGGTGAGATCAAGGGGGAGAATGTTAGTCTGATCTCCACCAAGTTGGCCCAACGGCCAAATTGGACCTTTGATCCGCGCCCTGATCGGGGGCGCCCAACCTAATTATGGTTGGTGGGCCCCCGTCCCGCAGTGCTATAAAGAGGAAGGTGGGGGCCGGGGCGCTCACTACGAGGTTCACCTGAGCTGCCATTCTCCCCACCTACATTCCTAACCCTAATCCGATCTAAGAGGAAAGCGCTGAAGCGACGGAAAGCGCCGCCACCCGACTGCCACTATGCTTTCCAGCCGGACGCCTCCATCACCGGACACCGACACCACTGGATTGCACCGACCTCACCATCGGCGCCATGGCTAGCAGCTCCACCAAGCCCACCAATGGTAGGCTATCTCTACACCCCTCTCTCTCTCTCCTCTCTCTCTGGTCTCTCCCTCTGTCTAGTTCATGATCTGTGTCGTTTTGTCCCGAATAGAAGCATGTACACCCACCCTGGTTTTATGCTAACATGCTGCACAACTGGACGCTGACTGAAAAGAACTCCGATGGCCTGGCCCGAATGCCTATGCCGTCTCACTGATCAGAATCAGAGCAGGGAAGCTGTAACCATCCGATCGGATGGATGGACGTGCCAGCCAACCGGTCCGGTGGCGCCGTGCGTGAGAGCGAGCAGACGCGCGGTGCCGGTGCGGCGTCCTCTGTCCTCTCCCCCTCCCGGTCGACGCGCGCGCGCGTTGGGTGGCGGTGGGGTGGTTGCCACAGGTGCGCGCGTGGCCGGGGTTGGTGGCCGCGACCTGCAAGCCTTGCTCGCGACGCCGCGGTCGATCTCCTCGCTTCGTTCGTTCGTTGGCGGCCTTCGCCTCCAAGCAAGCTCGGGGCCGGACTGCCGGAGCCCCATCCGTCCGATGGATCCCTGACCCGTCCGAGGTCGCCACTTCACCTACGGCGTGCTGTGTGCTGCAGCTTTCCACTGTTCCTGCTCGTGCCTTCCCAAGTTCCGGTCCATTAGCAGGGCGAAGCGTATATACGATGGATCCATCATGCATCGATCTGCAGCTAGTGCTCATTCATACGTTAATCATGGCTTGCAAACAACAGCAGCTGCAGCTGCATTATTCAATCATTAATCCGGGTACGTCGTTGGAGCTAAGCATCCCAATGCAAGTGGAGGAGGCTGTTCCATTCCATCCATCCGTGCTCTGGTGACTGGTCTGGTCTTGTGAGCTGTCCCCGGGACGGGCCATGGTATCCGGAGGTTGCACAGTACGTACTCTAGTCTCTAGTAGGGGTGTAGTAGAGTGCGCAAGTGCTGGTTCGTGACTTTGGTGTGCAAGTGCAACAAGGATGATAGATTAAGGTGCAGGGCCGGCACAAAGCCTAAAGCGCTGGGAGATGGTCCAGCGCCGAGGCAGCAGCGTGGCAGACGGCATCCTTGCTCGCTCCAGTGCCTCCTGCTCCATCGTCCGTCGGTGCAGCCAGCATTTCGAGCATGAAAAGGGCAGGCAGGCACTCGATGGATGGACACTGCTGGAACATGTTACATGTGGCATCTTCTTCTTTCAGGTGTTCCTGTCCCTGCGGGCCGGCCGGGCACCTTGTATGGACGGCATCGGCGACGGCGGATCTGCGGCCGAGCTTGATAGAAAAAAGATCAGATCAGGCCAGTCGATAGACACTGCTGGAAGAACATGTTACATGTGTGCGAGCTGCCCCTGTCCTGCCCCACGCCGGGGAATATGTTGGGCACCAACGAACTCGACCCAACAGGGGTCAGGGGCGGCCGCCAAACATTTCGCAGCCATATCCCCATGTAGACTGCATGCTCGATGTCGATGATGATCATGGGGCGGGCACAGCCAAGCAGGCTCGTCGCAATCAGAAACAGAACAGCCGTTGCGTTGCATGCAGCAGCTCTCGCCCTGGCCTCGTTTAGTTTGAAGAATAGGGGAGAAAAACACTGTATCAGAATTCCTGTAGCATTTCGTTTGTATTTGGTAAAAATTATCCAAATTTTGATTAACTAGGCTTAAAATGTTCGTCTCGCGAAGTACAACAAAACTGTGCAATTAGTTTTTGATTTCATCAACATTTAGTACTCCATGCATTTGCCGACATTTTGATGTGACGGAGAATCTTCTTTTTGCATAGTGAAATTTAGGGGAGAATTGGTGTAACTAAACGAGGCCCTAGCTACCTTCCCTGTGCATCGTCGACGAGGTGTCCTCCCTGTTGTTTTTTTTACGGTGCACGAGACGTGTCGTGTCCGGGTCCATCCGTACGCACCTTCAGATGCCGTCTCTTGGTTTCAGTGTCGCGTAGGCCAGTGAGTCTTTGCTCCCACCCAGAGAGACTCCCAGGCCTCGTTTAGTTACACCAATTCTCCCCCAAATTTTACTATGCAAAAAGAAGATTCCCCGTCATATCAAAATGTCGGCAAATGCATGGAGTACTAAATGTTGATGAAATCAAAAACTAATTGCACAGTTTTGTTGTACTTCGCGAGACGAACATTTTAAGCCTAGTTAATCAAAATTTGGATAATTTTTATCAAATACAAACGAAATGCTACAGGAATTCTGATACAGTGTTTTTCTCCCCTATTCTTCAAACTAAACGAGGCCCCAGTGCATTGCAATTTGCAAGGCCATCATCGTCCATGGGACGCCACCGACAGCGCGGGCGCACGTGGGAATCCGCGGGAGCTAGACTAGCCTAGCCGTCCACGGACCACGGGTTGCTCCTGCTCTCCCCCGTTGGCCAGTGGCCACAGGATTGGCAACGCAGGCGGGAATTTTTTTTTATTTTTAGCCCAAATTTGAAACAAATTTTAAATTTAACCCGTCTTTCAAAAAAATTTTAAATCTAACCCGTTTGGCCCCGCCACCATGCATGGCGGGGCAAATGCACTGTACCCCGCCATGCATGGTGGCGGGGTACAGATCCGACGTGGCAGGGGTGGAAGACCACCTCGCCAGCGTGGCAGGGGTGTACCCCGCCATGATCCATGGCGGGGTTGCCCTAACCCGCCATGATGCATGGCGGGGTACACCCCCGGCCATATAAAAGCCCGGGCACTTCTTGTTTTTGGTCATTCACCCATTCCATTTCCCGCAGCGCTCTAGAACCGAGCTCCCTCACCCATTCCATTTCTCCGGCGTCCCTCCGTCGTCCCCGTCAGGTATCGGCCCATCATCGCTCCTTGTTCCGGCCACCCCTTCTTTGTGTGTATCGTTTTGTGTTGAAATCGTTTCGTTTTTTTAGATGGAGGACTCGTATCGTGAGTCGATTTGGAGGAAAAAGGGTCGTCCTAGAGAGATGTACCCCGACGTGTCTTGTAAGGATGCGCCCGTTCCTCCCGAGGAACCTATACCTAACTGTGATTGTGGTCATCCGGCACACGTGGGCCAGTCGAGGCATCCCGATACTGCGGCTCGTTGCTTCTACACATGTTATAGTTGTAGCGTAAGTAATTGTTCCCTTTGTTGTTTTTATTGGTTGCTGATGTTGTATTCGCGATGAGATAATTGAAACTTTTGTATAGCCCTACTTCCGGTGCTTTTTTTTCCAATGGATCGATGGCCCGGACAAGTTTGATCCAAGGATTCTCCTTTTCTACCCCGGCATTGATCATTGCAAGCGTGAGGTGTTTACTCGCTGGGTTCCGCCCCCTCCAAACCCTCCTCCTATGACGGACGAAGAGAAGGCCGTAGCATCGGCACGGCGGCTCGAGGATCCTCCAAAGTGCCTTTGCGGAGAGCAAGCCGTGATAAACCCACGCAATGAACAAGAGTTCATTTGTCCTCTACGACATGAGGTAAGGTTTGTGTGTACCTTGGAATGTCACGTTCTATATGTGTGTTTTACTGTTTTGATTTTGTAGGATCATGATATGCCAAAGTGCCGTTTCAAGGAATGGATCTATGGTCCAAAGAGCCATTGGCCGGAGCCGGAGAAGATTGTGGAGGTGCCAGACTGGAAGAAGAAGAGGAGGTCTATTGCCCCTCCTGTGATGTGCAAATGTGGTGTTGAAGCTAGCTACGGCCTTGTCCCTTCAGGCCTTGGTATAGGGCACTTCTGTGGCCACATGATCGATTATGACGAGGTTTGCTAATACTTTTGACAGTTGGCGGTAATGGTTTATTTTGTTAACTCTGGTACGCTAACTTTGTATTCATCTATTTATTGCAACAGAGCACTCAGAAATGCAAGTGGGAATCATATTATGATGTGTATAATTTCAAGAATGAGTATAAGACAATGGTAGCAGTTCGCAATAGCAGAGGATATCCTGCAAGCTACGTCACAGATTTCGTTAAGAGCCACAAGAAGAAAATGCTACGACGGGCCCAAGAGCTACGTGTTCGTAACCCGGAGAGTATTGCGTGGAAGAAGTGGTACGAGCAAAAGAAGAAGGATGTAGAGGAGTACCAGGCACGGAAGGCTGAAGAGGATGCAAGGAAGGCTGCAGAGGAGGCTGCGAGAGCAGAGATGCAAGGCTTGAACGATACTATTGACTCATTATGTGCGAGTGAGTCATTGCGTTTTTGGAAACTCAAACTTCTTTGTTTTACTGTCAATTAACTCATTGCATAGATCTAGTTAATTGTTTGCATTCTGTACTTGCAGAGATTGGATGCACCGGCGGCTGGGAAGCCGATATGGCTCGTGCTAGGTACACCGCAAGTCGTCCCATTGTGGTTGACGAGGAGGCCGAGCCGGAGGAAGACGACGACACCGGGAGGATAGGCGATCTCATTCGTCTAGCTGAACAATTGGGCTACCAGGAGGATGTTGCAGTACACGAGGCCCAGGCAGCGTACCAGAGCCAACAGACACCGTTGTTCGACTCATGGGGGCCAACAGACATGACCCAAGAAGAGGCCGAGTTGTACTCTCAGGCCGCGGACGAGGCGGAGGCGGCTTACTACCGGCGTCAGGCCTATGAAGCCAAGTCAGTCGAGGCTAGCAAGGGTAAGGAGGTGGTAGTGGAGGATTCCGAGTCCGAAGACGAGTTGCTTACGCAGTGGTGCACGCAATTTGATTGACGTACAAGTGTCTTTGTAATAATTTAAATTGTCACGTCTTCACTTTGTCGTTGTCAGTGTTTGACGTTCGTAGTGGCGTAGAAACTTTGTGTAAGCAACTTTGTCAGTGTTGTACGTTGAAACATGTCATTGTACTTTTATCACATCGTCATTCGCTTCATTTGTTGGTCCACTTACTAAGATTGTTACGTGGTTTATCGCGGCAGTGTATAAATACATTACAACAATGCAGTTCTTGCGCGGTCAAAGTTTCAGGCAACCCCGCCATGGCTGGGGGCGGGTTAGGGGTACCCCGCCATGGGTCATGGCGGGGTACCCCTAACCCGCCCCCAGCCATGGCGGGGTTGCCTGAAACTTCGACCGCGCAGGAACTGCATTTCGTTTATCGTCAATTGACCGCGCAGGAAGTCATGTTGAGTGATTTACAGCAAGTTTATGGCAGGGGTCGAATCGAAATTAGTTAACGACAACGGATCGTCACAAATAATTGGGTCAACTGATCGTCACAAATAATTGCGTTTACGACTAAGATTAAACGAGTCTTACCAACTACAATAGTCGAACCGAAATAACCAAGTGGAGTACTGCTGGTACACCTTCACATAATTTAATTGTTCTAACTATGATACTATGTGTCCGGCGTCTGCTACTATACTAATCGCCTGGGGTGTAGGGGTCTCGCGGTCTCCGTCGCCTCCTTGGATTTGTAGGGACCACGTTGCTTCTCCAGCCAACGTCTGTGCGGTCCCGCTGCTGCCTCTCGCGCTGTCGCCTCTGTCCACGATCGAGCTGCTGCGTCGACGACGGCCCCTGCAAGCAAGCAACCTGATGAGCTACTATAAATGTTGATCTAAGAACAATAAAATTAAAGAGAAAGCAAAGCATACGAACCTGTTGCTCGGCTGGTGTGTAGTTCTCCTGCTGTGTGTAGTCGAACCCCTGTGTAGCAAAAGGAGCACCGTACAGCTGTGACGCACCCATCTCCTCGTGACCGGTGTAACCCCACTGCGGAACGTCCTCTTCGTCGTCGTCGTCGTCGTCGTCGTCGCCACTCGTCGTCTCATACTGCAGTGCCTCATCCACATCGTCCGCAGACGCTGGACCCTTCCCTCTATCCAGCGGAGTACGAATAGACGAGGACGCAGCTCTGGTGTCGCTAGCAGAAGCAGCTGTGGTGGACATCGTGTGGCTCCTGGACCACGTGGGGTTGTACGGTATGTCCAGAGACGTATCGGCGCACGTTCTTCGTCAAAGTCCCCGCCACCATACATATCGGCGCCGTAACCTTTCATACTGTCCATATCGCCTTTCAATCGCTTCTTCTTCCTCCTTCCCTTCCCTACCTTCTTTAGGTCCGGATAAGGCGCGTAGTCCTCACCATAGTATGGAGGCCACTGTGACTCGTCAAGGTATGGCTCGAAACTCTTTTCCCAAACTTTGCATGTGTTGGCACGGAGATACAAGGGTGACATGTACGGTGCAACTGTGTGGTCAAAACCTCGAAGCCAACAAGAGGTGATCATGTGTGAGCAAGGGGCATGCATGATCTGAGGGACGTTGCAACTGCATTCAACTTTACCAAGATCGACACGGTACGTTCGGCCACCAAATCGTTCGCCGCCCAGGTTTGTGCCCCCTCTAGCTCGTACGCAGAAAACAAGCATGTCCCGTCCATAAGCCTCGGCAACCTGTTGTTTGGCCAATTCCTCAGCCTCCTTCAAATATTCGTGTGCCGCCTTGCCCCATCTTCCAAGCTCCTCTTCATTCCTCAGGGCTAGGCCATACCGCTTAACAAAATACTCATTGCACTTCCTAAAAGAGAACTCGACAATACCAGACACTGGAAGAGATCGAACGCCTTTGAACACACGATTGAAAGACTCAGAGGAGTTTGTTGTCATGATGCCGTACCGGAAGCCGCCCTCATCAAAGGCTAATGCCCACTTGGCTTTATTTTCCATCTGCTGGTCTAACCATGCCTTGCCAGCTTGGTTAAGCATCTTCTCTAGTTCTACCATAGTCTCGTTGAACTCGCGTTCCGTACGTTTATTACAAAGCTCCTTTAACTTGTCAGCCACATCCTTCTTGCGTTGACGCCGCCAGAAATTGGCGGCAAAATGTCGCATGCACCAACGGTGCACTAGAGCCGGGTGACCATCAATGTGTTCATCGGCTGCATTTAGAATTCCAATGTGACGGTCCGAAATCAGACAAATGGTGCGAGAAGGGCCAAGCACATGGACACGGAGCAGACGCATAAACCATGACCATGAATCGTTGTTTTCCCCCTCTGCCAAAGCAAAAGCCATTGGTACTATCTGGTTCTCTGGGTCTACAGCAGCAGCCATCATCAATGTGCCCCTGTATTTGCCGGTGAGGAACGTGCCATCAACAAGAACAACCGGCCTACAATACTGAAATGCATGTTTGCACTGATCGAAATACCAGAATACACGGTACAGAATATGCCTCAACGGGTTCTGAAGAAAGAACCCTCCTGTGTATATGAACGATCTCATGCCAGGGTTGAAGTGTTCCATCGCATGCAAAATGCGTGGAACCCTGTTATAGGCTTCCTCCCAGCTACCCCAACGAATTGCCAGGGCAATTTGCTTTGCCCGCCAAGCCTTTCCATACGTGACCTCATACCCAACAAATGTGGCTATGGTCTCTTGCAAGAACGGCACTGATACGTCGTTGTCCTTATCTACAAGACCCAATATACGGCGGGCTAGATACCGAGCCGTTAACTGGGGATGGTACCTTTTACCCTCATTAGTCTGGCATCTGTGCGGCTGTTCCACCGAAGTTACCTTCCACTTACCATCACTTCGCCTCTTTCGTGCATTTAACTTCCACGAGCACGGGAATCCAGCCTTACATAATATGTGGAATTTTACCTCCTTGTCGGAATGCCGAACCGTGTAAGGCCTATGATGATACACAGCATAGTCCTGAAGGAACAACTTCATCTCCGACATCGTATTAAAGAGCATTCCCTTCCTCAGTATTAAATTTCTATGGTTGTACAATGATTCCTTACACATCTGCAAACCCGTGTCACAAACTGCCATATGCGACATACTTACATCGATATAATTTGGCACACCGGTAAAAGGCAAGCCAGCCTCCCTCAGCTGTGTAAGCTCTGCAGATGTATAAGAGGGTGGTGCAACGTATTGTTGTGCCTCCCTAACCCTGCTCCATCCTTCATATTGCACTCCATCATCTGGATAACCGGTGGCTAAGGTGCCCTGACTCTGCATGGCATGAAGTACCTCAAGCGATACTCCTGAGGGCATGCCACGAACTGGTGTACACATGGCAGGTGCACCTCCACAGGGCATGGCTTCAACCGATGCTCGCATGACATGGGGACCTCCTTCCTCATTTCCTGAATCGTCCGAATCTGTGCTAACATCATCACCAATCATTCCCTCCGCTGCCGCCTCCTCCTCCTCCTGTTCAAACTCGTCTACATCAAAATCATTGCTTATATGACCAACTGGAGGAGAATGAACCCGCTCCTGCGTCAAATTACCATCCAAGTCCATACTCTCCATAGTTTGTTGCATCTGCACACCACAATCTCCTAAAGTATCACTGTCCAAGGACGGCTCCTCATTCTCAACAATCTCCAGCACCAACTCAGCCATGCCGACATTCGAACCTTGGATGACCCTATTGTATCGGGACCACTCTGCTTGGTTGCACAAATCCATCATGACATAGTGTGCCCTATTCTTTCCAACATCGAACCTACCCTTTAGTGTGAAAGCCTCGCCAAACTTCAAACTCAAACGGTCACATAGATCGCGGAAACTAGGGGTGCCATCAAACCATTCCAATTCTTCATACATATCCTCAAACTGGCAATCCTCTCTCCTAACACTTCCTCCGTAAAAAACTCTTACACCGTAATCCATCTACAAAACGATTTGACATCTCATTATTAAATGACCATTATGGTACTACTAATTACTACATAACTAACTAAATAACTAATATTACCTAATAAGTCAACTGTGTCGTCAATAACAAATCATCATTACCAAACTAAATAACTTAATAACTAATATTACCGAATAACTAAATAACTAATAGGTACGTAACTAAATAACTAAAAGTCTCTAATAAATTCCGAATAACTAATAATCGTTAACTAATTAACTAATACCTAAACAACTAATAATCGTAAAAACTAATAATTCAATATCTAAACAACTAATAAAAACAAATAAATATCTAAACCGCTAATAATTCAATCACTAAACAACTAATAACTAAACAAGTAATAATCGTAATAATTCAATAACTAAATAATACAATGACAAATAAATAAATAACTAAATAAATAATAAAAGCTTATTAATATTTACTACAAATATACAATTTAAACGACAAAGTAAACAAAATTACCGTAAAAAATTTTCGGGGTCGCGGCGCGGGAACGAATGCCGAAGACGCGGCCGAGGGCGCGGTCGCCGGGGACGCGGGAGACGACGCGGTGGCGCGGACGACGCGGTGGCGCGGCCCCCGGGGCAGCCGGGGGGCGGTGTGGCGCGGCCGGGGCGGCCGGGGCGCGGCGGAGGTCCTCCGGCGGCGCGGGAACGGCGCGGGGACGACGGGGGACGCCGGGGCGAGGCCGGGGCGCCCGGAGGCCGGTGGGCCGCGGCCGGGGGAGTCCGGGGACGGTGGGGCGCGGTCACGGCGGCACGGACACGGCGCGGGGAGGCCGGAGGCGGCGGGGAGGCGCGGGGGAGGGCGGAGGCGGCGGGGACGCGCGGGCAGGCAAGAGGCAGCGGGCGGGGGCGAGGCCGGGGCGCGGCTTATATTTAAGCCGCGCCCCGCCGTGACCGGTGGCGGGGTATACCCCGCCATGATCCATGGCGGGTTAGGCATACCCCGCCACCCATCATGGCGGGGTACGCCCCGGGTGCCCGCCACGTCACCCCTGCCACGCGGACGTGCACCCCGCCACCATGCATGGCGGGGTACAGTGCATTTGCCCCGCCATGCATGGTGGCGGGGCCAAACGGGTTAGATTTAAAATTTTTTTTTAAGACGGGTTAAATTTAAAATTTGTTTCAAATTTGGGCTAAAAATAAAAAAAAATTCGCAGGCGGATGGGCGGACGTGATCGGAAAGGGACCGCGTAACCCACGCCCTCTGACCCCGACCCCGCCGGTGAGGTGCGTGGTCGTGGTCCTCACCTCTGCACGTACGGCGACGCCGCACCCACCGCCCGTCGCCACCGGACCGGCCGGGGGGATCGAGCTTCTCATCGGCGCCGCTGCCCGTGCCCGGCCGGGAGAGAACAGGACAGAAGGCGGTGGAAAGGACGAGGCGGTAGCAGGTGTCGGTCAGCTGTTCCTGACGCGCAAGTCGGACCTTCCGTACCAACGCGTGCGGCCAAAGCAGCCCACGCACGCGCACAGGACAAAACGCGACTTGTCCTCTGTCCGCGCGAGGGAAGGGAAGGGACTGCAAGTGCAGCCCGTTGATGCTACGGCCTGCCTGCAGCTCCACCTGGCCCGATGTTGCTATTACTAGTACTCCTGTTGTCAAATGCTTCTCAGTTTGGACTTTGGAGTGCTGTATCAGAACGTACACCGACGGTGCGAGCGAAAGCGAGCGGAAGAATGTAACTGCTCTCCTACAAATATGATCAGTACCTAACAACAGCTTGTTCGGCTGGCTCGTGACCTGTGGCTGGTGCTGATTTGTTGTGAGAGAAAAATACTGTTGGCTGGCAGATGACTGATGGCTGGTACTGATTTGATGTTAGAGAAAAGCACTGCTGGCTGGCTGACTGACCGAAAGGGTGGACATGCAGTCCAGTCAGTAGACGCTGTGCTGCACTGCTAAGCTAAGCTACTCCTCAGTAAGACTAAGAGCCCTTCGGTAGAGATCCCGATGCTCCAGCTCCTGCACTGTGCTTGTGCCGTACACGGAGCCGGTGGAGCTCAAAAAACTAGCTTCACCGGCTCTCAAAGTGCTTTGTGAGAGAGAAGAGGTAGGAGAGAGAAAAGTAGCTCTCATAAATACAATGTCCCTACAGTAATGTTTCAGCTGGAGCCGGAGCGCAAAGAATCTATACACCCCCTGTTCGGCTGAGCTTATCAGCACGGCTTATCAGCCGTGGAACAGTGTTTTTCTCTCACAGCAAATCAGCCACAGCCGGCTTATAAGCCAAAAAAATAGCCTGCCGAACAGGGCCACAAATACAAAGGGGCCTAAGACAGTAACTGTTGTCACTGTTCAGCTAGCGCTCTAGGGTCTGTTTAGTTCCCAAAATTTTTCAAGATTTCCTGTCACATCGAATCTTTAGACGTATGCATGAAGCATTAAATATAGATAAAAAAATACAACTAATTATACAGTTTAGACGAAATTCACGAGACGAATCTTTTAAGTCTAATTAGACCATGATTGGACACTAATTGTCAAATAACAACGAAAGTGCTACAGTACCATTTCCTTAAAAAAACGCGAACTAAACGAGGCCTCAGCGTGGTTAAAGATTCAGGGTCTGTGGGAGACTTGTATCTTTCAGAACTAATAGATTAGTTGTTATTGCAAACGCAAGACACTTAGACACACATGAACAATGTGGGGATCTTGCTCGCTTTCAATTTGACAAGCACCAATAGCTGGCAGGAAGCAATACTTTTCAGCGAAAGAACGGTATTTTCTTCTCACAATAAATCAGCATAACCATCAGCATAAGCTAAATTTCAGCGAAACAAACAGGGCCTAGCGGCCTACTACGAAATATCTAGAGCCTAATAATAAGATGACAATAAATTCAAAGCCCATATTGCAGTACTTGCACTTTTTTATCAATAATAAGGGGGTATTTGGTTCACTCTTCACCTTCTAAATGTAGTCTCATTTAGTCACTTTTTACCCAAACACTTTGACTAAATAGGACTAAGTGGGCTTTAGCCAACTAGTCACTGAAATGTTGCTAAATGGGACTAAACCTCATCTTGTAGTCGGGTTGTCTCACATTTTAGTCACTTTGAAGCTTCTTTTAGTCTCTTTTAGTGCACCAAACAAAACAGGGGTGACTAAAGTTTATGAGCTGATTTAGGTGACTAAACTTTAGGAGGTGCAAACCAAAACACGCCCTAAACACTGTCGGTACGGTTTGTGCTTGAAATATATGATGCCGGACAGATTATATATGTGGTCTACAAAGTGGGACAATTTGCTCCCTTGATAAAAGCCCAAAAGCCACAAAGATGCCGGGGGTATGGACCATCCATCAAACAATTCTAGTGCAGTGCTTACTTTTAATTCAGATGAGCTGATAATTGTCATAATTTTATTAGTATATCACGAGCACTCTCATATTTCTCTCAAAAATATGTAAAGTGCGTAAGTACGGCGCAAGTGCGTAACTAAAGAAAGGATGAACTACCAAAGCAAATAAGTAAAAATAAAAAAAATGTGGCACTGCGTTTTAACAATAGCAAAGGTCAGCGATAAATAAACGCATAAAAAGGGGTGAGTACTACCTGGCACTGGCAGTAGCAAGACTAGCCCTGGCAATAGGGTTAGTTATGCGGATTGCCACGAATTGCTCGCAAATTTAAACTTATATTTGACTCTCTTTTTTTTTAGGGAAAACTTATATGTGACTTCGCGGGCTGCCTCACATGTTAGTAATTTTAAGATATATCATAGTAAGTATTAGAAAATTATGTATAAATTTAGGGCCTAGTACTAAACAACATTTCTTATATTTGCTCTCTCGTTTGCTCGTCCTTAACACGATACTCATGTGGATCATTTCTTACCTGATAGATTTTATTTACCAATTGTTATATATACCTTGTCATCCTAATTCATAGTTGTCCATTTTTGCATCACACCTCCACATGTGTTAGGCATGTGTTTATTTAAAATTATCTCTCATCCTAACACAGTGCTCATAAATACTTTTTTTTTTGCTTGGGTAATTTAGAAGCACCTAGAAGTATTTTGTGATCTCTCTTTTATACGACAGATACAGCTACCAACATATGTTAGCCAATAGATAGAGCTAAGCCGAGATCATTCAACACTATGATCCAAACTGTCGTGAGCTCATAGTCTAACCGAAACAGCACTTTTTGAGGGCATTATGAATGGTTCCATCGATCAAAGACGCTGCTGTCTACTGTCTCCGACTCCGTCGATTATAAAATTGCTTCATATCCTCGAGAGCTTTTTTAAAATTCTGTATATGCATCATGCGCGATTGGCTAATAACAAGCTAATAATTGGAGACCTAATCAAGTTGAGTTGCTTGTGGGATGCTTTACAGTTTATCAGTGAGGAATCAGGATCTCGTTTTGCATGATGCGCAGATCCATCGACCGGGAGTGGCCAGCGCACTTGTTGGAAATCTTCAAAGGATGAGACGACGACGACCTGAACGAATTCCAGACCGTTCAAGTAAAAGCAGCGTGGAATTATTTGATGGGGAAAAGGTCGTGGCATGGCGCTGAGAGCCAGAGACGCATCTTGCGCATGTGCATGTGTTGACCCTAATAATCGGTAAAAAAGACTACCTGGAAATTTGTCGTGGAGAACATGTCAATATGTCATGTACAGCGGAGTGAATGAGTGAGTGGGCCCATAAGCGAACTGTGCAACGGCTTGGCTTTTGGGCCGAACAAACGTTCTCTCTCAGTATTTCTTCCTGGGCCATAAGGGCGTCTCATCACGGCTTGGGCCACAGGAAGAAGCAAGTTTCATTCCCCAAACAGATTTTTCTCCTCATCAAACTATAAAACGGGACACCTTGCTCCTATCAACTCTCTTGTACGAATGCATTCAACATAAAAAAATGTATGTTGCATTCTTTCTTGTTGAATCTCGTATTTTTATTGTGGAATTTTTTGTAAAACATTTGGATGTAACAAGTGTAGCGCGGGGAAGCCCTTGGGGGTGGCAGCTATGGAGGAGAAGGGGCAGCGGCGGCGTGCTAGGGCAAGGGGAGGGGCGGCGGCACATGGCAGAGGAGGGAGGGGAGAGGCAACACACGGGAGAGAAGAGGGAGAGAGGGATAAAAGCCTTTCGGCGATTATATTCTTGATTGCAACCGTTACATCCTCCTAGTATTTATAGTCTCAACGAGACTTGACCCCTAAGCAATCTCAGGAGATCTTTATAGGATTTGGATTCTCCTTTCCTAACAAACTCTAACAAACTCAAACTTGATTCCTTAACTAACTATTTCCAAATCTACTAAGACTCAACTAAAGTAACTTGATGACGGCGGCGGCGGCTGCGGCTGTGGCGTCCCCCTCCCCCAGGCGTGCGGCCCATTAGGGCACGGGGTTGGGGGCGCTGGCCGTCTCCTCTTGGGCCGCCGTTAGCCCATTTATTCCGCCATCAGAAGCAGCCCGCGTTGGACGTGTGACATCACTCCCCCTTCTCTGATCAGCGCGTCCTCGCGCTGAAACATCCGCCAAGCTCTTGGGTTGGTCGTCGGTTGTCGAGTGCTCCAGGGGATCTCCATCAGTTGGACAATTACATGTCCGAGCACTCCATAGTCCTACCCGCTGTCATTGTTGTAGGTAGCGAAGATGAAGGAGTAGTGGCAGGAGCCGAAGTAGCCCGAGATGATGTAGTCATAGGTCTTGTCATCCCATCGAGGGCCGCGGGCGTAGAGTGCGTCCGCCAAGGCAACGCGAGGTAGTATTCCTGTGAAGTGAAGCGTTCTCAAGGCCCGGGGAGGCCGTGGGAACGAGTTTACCTGCCCCGCGTTGATGATGCCTCGAAAGCGTCTGCATACTGTAGATGGCGCTTGGGAGGTCGGAGCTGTGTCGAAGTGCCGCATGGTGCCAAAAAGTGTGTCCCCCCGTGGTGTCGTAGGCCAGAGATATGAGTGTTCGTCCACTCTCCTGGTGTATGGTGATGTTGACGTCGTTGATGGAGATGAATTGTTGGCCGCTGTTGTCGAAGAAGACAACTATTGCTGATGATAGGGGGTGTGTCGGCCATGGCTCCAGACGGAGGATGCTTGACAGAAACAATTGCAGTGCCGGATCAGAAGTTGTTGAATGAAATCCAACTGCAAGGAGGTTTGGGGCTGTTGTACCAAGTGCCTCTAGGGCATCCTGAAGTAGCGGTGAGGTGGCCGGGAGGTAGATGCGATCGCTGTAGTAGATGACGTCTTCTCGAATTGTCCAAGCCAAAGCTGCTGTCTGAACCACGATGGTGTTGTAGATGATCTGTAGCTCACGTTCGTCCCCACTAGCTATGCGGAGCTGAACGAGGATGTCGGCGATGTCGATGCAGTGTGGATCGTCATTGGTATCGCTTGTTGGCGTAGATTGGATAGCCTGTAGACGGTTCGTCGATGTTGATGCCGCTGGAGCCGTGCGGGGGCATGCTTGCTTGTGTTTTTGTTATAGGCGCCGAAGCAGGGTGAAGGGGTCTAGACTGGCCCTCAATCTTGATCTCCCATTGGTGCTGCTAGGCTGGAACCGAAGCTGGTGGATGGACGATGTGGGTAGCTGTTGTGTTGTCCAGGCCGCGAGCTAGGAGGATGGCTGCCTCCATCTCCTGTGGGCGATGTGTGGTGACCGCCTCCCGAAGCGGGAGTGAGAGGCCGCTGACGAAGAGGTTGACTTGATGTCGTTCGCTGGTGAAGCCAATGCGTGCTGCATAAGTCAGGAAGGCGTTGATGTAGTCGTTCAGCGTGTCGCCATATTGCGGAGAAGCGAGGTCGTTTCTGGCATGCTCATCCATCGGGTGGCCGAATTCATGGAGTAGGGATTCTGTGAATGCCGCCCAATCTGCTAGTGGCGCTTCCTGCATCATTCGTGTATACTAGAGCTGGGTTGCATCAGTTAGATGAAAAGTTGCATACCTAACCTGATCATCTGGTGGAGTGTCCTGCAACTGTAAGAGGAGTTGCATCCTCGAGATCCATGGTAGTGGATTTGTAGAGCCATCGAATGTCGGCGTGTTGTCAATCGCGCCATGACGAATGGTTGATGCGGGTATAGCTGGAGTGTTGGCGCCTGGTGTGGATCCTGAGACAGTGGAGCGGGCGCCTAGGGTGCCAGCAGGCCAGCGTCCTGTGGAGGCAGGAGCTTGACGTTGGTGGTCATCTGTGGGGTAGCCAGTCGGTGCTTCTGAGATGCAGAGCCTTGCTCCGACTTTATCTTCGTTGTCGGGAACAAGGTGTTGGCGACCTCGTTCGTGATCTGTGGAGTGTTGGAGGAGTTGGGTTCCTCCAGTTTGCTTTGGAGGTAGGATCTGCCGACAGCGATCATGAAGCGTTTCGTCTCGACGGCGAGCTCATCAACGACAGCCTCGTGGTTGAGCCTGGTCTGGACGTCTGCAATGTGTGCTCCATGGATCTGTGCCCGCTCAATGTCATGGAGGCGGGTGTTGAGGTCGATGACCTACTGGTACATCTCGTCGAACTTGCCGCGGAGGTTGGAGGAGAACTCCTGGAGCAGCTCCTTCATGATGATGGTGGAGGAAGCCATGGGTGCCCGAAGGATCGAGTTGGTCTCCGATACTAGTGTAACAAGTGTAGCGCGGGGAAGCCCTTGGGGTGGCGGCTATGGAGGAGAGGGGGCGGCGGCGGCGTGCTAGGGTAGGGGGAGGGGCGGCGGCACAGGGTAGAGGAGGGAGGGGAGAGGCGGCGCACGGAAGAGAAGAGGGCGAGAGGGATAAAAGCCTTTCGGCGATTCTATTCTTGATTGCAACCGCTACATCCTCCTAGTATTTACAGTCTCAACGAGACTTGACCCCTAAGCAATCTCAAGAGATCCTTATAGGATTTGGATTCTCCTTTCCTAACAAACTCAAACTCGATTCCTTAACTAACTAACTCTTTCCAAATCTACTAAGACTCAACTAAGGTAACTTGATGACGTTGGCGGCGGCGGTAGCGGCGGCTGCGGCGCGCACACCCCCCTCCCCCAGGCGTGCGGCCCATTAGGGCACGGGGTCAGGGGCGCCGGCTGTCTCCTCTTGGGCCGCCGTTAGCCCGTTTATTCCGCCATGAGAAGCAGCCCGCGTTGTACTTATGACATTAGACATCAGTTATAATATTTTGGAAATTTTCTAATTTTTTCTAGATTTCTAGATGTTTCTTGAAAGTTTCTAGAGATATTTTCACAGGCTCTAAATATTTTTATTATGGTTTTTCGTGCCCCACTCTATCTCTAAGGTTTTTATTGGAATTTTTAGAAACTTAGAGAAATTTTTCATAGTTTTAATACCTTATCGGGTATTCACACAAAGAACGGAGGGTTCCCAGTAGCCATTGCTCCAACGGTCACATTTTTCTGCATGAATCAGATGGACATCATCACCGGATAATGCGCTAACTATGAACAGTAGCAACAGACCATACGGCAGCCGGTACTATGTAATTCCCTGTGGCCAAGTCTCTAATCCGCCTGGTCAAAAATTGTGAGCATCGGATCATATGTTGGTACGGTACTACGGTATTGTTTTCAGCACATAGGGCTAGTTTAGTTGGTGAAAAAGTTTGGGTTCGGCTACTGTAGCACTTTTTTTTATTTGGTAATTTGTGTTCAATCATAGACTAATTAGGCTCAAAAGATTTGTCTCGTGATTTACAACTAAACTGTGTAATTAGTTTTTTCTTTCGTCTACATTTAGTACTCCATGCATGTGCCGCAAGATTTGATGTGACAGGTACTGTAGCATTTTTTGGGTTCACTTTTTGAGAACTAAACAGGCTCATAGTCCTCTTAGTGTTTTGGTCGTATCTCCTAGCTCCGAAGTCTGTTTTTTATGATCTTGTATTTTTTTTTTGTGAATCACTACAGTGTTTTTTTGGCTCTAGCATGTCAATGCACGGCTATGATTTGGTGACATATAAAAACCACATTTGCAATAAAGATTTCTAGGGATTCAGATGTCAAGTGCTGCGGAAGGAAACGTCTTCTGTGGACCCAAACAGGTCAATTTTTAAAGAGGCTGTGCTACAAATACAACTCGTTCAGCACAGCTCTGAGCACCTCTTGTCTTCCTCGTCAACCCCGGCGGAGATGAACGACAACAAAGGGTGAGGCGTCGATGAGCTCAAGAACGTGACGCCGCGCGTACCTCGCGTTCAGTTGGCTCACACAACTGCAGCGCTCGCTCTTCCCAAGCACAAGACCCGCCTCCTGATCCGTCCGTAGGTGAGCCATGCAAAGCTCGCCGCCCTAGTCCGTTGCACCCTTCTACAAATAGCGGTGCACCTGGCCACACTTCCCAAGCCAGCTAGCAGAGCAGGAAGAAACCTCAGCCTCCACGTCCACAACACCAGGAGGAGCGCGTTCGGCAGGCACCGCTAGGCAACAACAATGGCGCTAGAGGCGGCCAGCACCGTCCCGCGCGCGCTCCTCGC
The DNA here is from genome assembly GCA_022457205.1 of Saccharum spontaneum. Lineage (NCBI taxonomy): Eukaryota > Viridiplantae > Streptophyta > Magnoliopsida > Poales > Poaceae > Saccharum > Saccharum spontaneum. The sequence goes on from CM039606.1 coordinate 43,694,568, forward strand.
CGCGTGCCTCGTCCTGCTGGTCCTCGGCGGCGGCCCGTCGTCGTGGGTGCTGCGCGGCGCGGAGGCGCAGGCGCAGGGCGGCGGCGGGCAGTGCCTGCCGCAGCTGAACGGCCTCCTGGCGTGCCGCGCGTACCTGGTGCCCGGCGCGCCGGACCCCAGCGCGGACTGCTGCAGCGCGCTGAGCGCCGTGTCGCACGAGTGCGCCTGCAGCACCATGGGCATCATCAACAGCCTGCCCGGCCGGTGCAACCTCGCCCAAGTCAACTGCTGTAAGCTTACTATAGCCAGGCCCAGGCCGCAAACGGTTTCCTGTCTTCATCTCGGTGCTAACTGCTAAGCTTACTAATCGATGTGTTCTTTGTGGTTTGTGTTCGTCATGCAGCCGCTTGAAGCAGGAGCGAGCTGTCACGGATGCTGCAATGTATGCAGGGGAGAGAGGAATAAGAAGTGTTTCCATTTCACCGTGAGGGCAGTCGAGCTCCAGCTTGACTTGACCGCCGGCATCGCCCAACGCTGTTGTCGTCGTTTTCTTTTGATATTCAGGACTCTCTTGCGGTCTATATCATTAGCATAAATAAAATAAGTAAAACCAAACCATGCATGACCATCATGCAACCTTTTCTATCGTGCGCTTCCCTCGTGTGACGCCTGCCTTACTATGCCTATTGCGAGTTCCAACAAACTAAGGCCTTGCTTGGATGTGTCAGACTTATCTTAATCTACATGTGTTGGGATACATTGAGGTGGAACTTAAACCCAAATTCTACATCGTTCCACATCCAAACAAAGCCTAAACGGTATCAAGTTAACTATAGTAGCTGAAACAAAGGATATATGCGTATGCCACGCAACATATTCTGTTCATTTTGATAACAGTCACCGCCTGCCAGGGGTGGCAGTCACAGTAAATAAATTACGTGATCACGTACCCAGGAGACCAATACATCAATTCTTAAAAACCGCAAGAGCTATAATTGCTCTGAATGTAGAATTGCACATAGATTCCTGACTGCACGTCTGCACTTTAAATGTGGCCATGAGAATTGAGTGTGCTACCCAAACTGACAGTCAAGAGAAACACCTGCGTTTCAGAGCACAAAAAATTGCGACGGGATCTCTAGATATGAGTATGTTTCATAAACACACGCCAGGTATGACTTTAATTTAAAAGTGCATATTACTCAACCATCAACCATAACTCTAAAACCACCTTACTCTACGATGACAGTTTTACTAGGAACAGAGCTTCCTGCTTGCTAGTGAGACCAAGATCACTCAATGACATCTGGCTCTCCCCTTCAGTGAAAGCACGCCTGGGATAAGACCTCACCTATCCAAAGAAAACTCACATAATCACTATGGTTACAAGAATCGGTCAGGGGCAGATGACAAACTTAATGTAGAATCAAAGGAAGATTCTGATAGTCTCCCCTAAACTAGGCTCACTCATGGCATCACTCAATACTAGAGAACAACATAACCAACCAACTGACCAGCAAAACTGCAATCCTGATGAACAAAAAAGGTTATTGGTGCAATTTTCTGTCTCGGTGTATAGTCATATCATACTAACTTCTTCACTGACCTGACTACTTAACAGCCACCAGGGCAATTGATGCTACAAGCCTATTATAACAATTAACAAGTGCTTAAGATAAAGAACTAACCAGGAGATTCCACTAAACCCACGTAGATAGTTCAAAATGGATTGATAGAATAGTTTGGATTTGAAGAGGCGGAAGTTATCATTTTTCAAATGGATAGGTACTGTGAAAATTGTGAAGTGAAGTTGACAAAATAAAAGGTCCAGCAAAAGTATTCTGAAACAATACTATCTTTTCTTTCTTGTTAGCAAAAAGTATGAATAACCAGCTGGTGTTGATACCGTATCTCCAGTATAATAAGCTATGGACTGTAACTGCACATATCTTTTATCGGCAAATATTGTTTTGCAAATATACATTGAAGGAGAGAGATGAGAATTACCAGTCTATAAGTTCCTGGCTTGAAAGTCCTGCTGATGTCTATGAAGTCGAAAAGATACTGCAACAATTCCAGCAAGATTAGAAGCATAATGAAGCACTTCAGCCATCAGCAGGATTCTGGCAACTTAAGTAAGCTCACCTGAAGCTTGTCGGATTTGAGAAAGCGCCGTCCTCGACGACTACCATCAGGCATGCGGACTACCACTGTGACAGCCCCCTCGTCATTTTGTAGTGGCTCCTTCGGTAGTGATGCTTGTTTGGCTTCAAGCTCGGATTCCAACTCCTAAGAATCACCCCAACAAGAAAGGTATGTTACTACTAGTAAAATAACGAAAACCTTGGAGAATATATATCTAATGATATTTAGCATGAGCTGAGAAGGAAATCAATCTGCTGCATTACTGTTCAATTGCTAAATGATAGACATCTTATATCAAAGCCAACAATAGTTTACCAAGACTTCCCTGATAAGGACTGACAAATGTACTACAGTTCTTTCATAACATCTGGAACATCAAACACATTACTGATTACCCACTTCTGCAATTAACCCAACCCAATTGCAGTTTAATAATCTGTATATGCTCCTGAGGCAACAAAATTATCCAAGCGCAGAAAATGTATGAATCTCAATCATATTCTGCAACTTTGACTTCGATAGTACTAAGTGAAGTACCTCTTCCTCACGTTGTTTCTTTAGCTTCTCTTCCTCTTCTTTCTTTTGACGTTCAAGAGCAGCCTCTCTTGCTGCAGCTTCCTCTACCCTGCGGAGTTCAGCCTCCTGCACAGCCTTCAACTCTTTTTCTCGATCAGCTTGGAGAGCAGCAAGATACTCATCATCCTGCAATTGAAATATTGCTAATCATATACAGTAGTTGTAATACCATCCAGCAGATGAATACTGCTCAGTACCTGCTGCTCCCTTAACAACCGCTGCGCCGTTAATGATGGTGATGGAGGACGTGCTACTCGGGGATAGCGAGTCGACCTGCCACGGTCTGGGAAGGAAAATGGATATGGTGCTCCTTCAGGAATCCCACCAAACATTGCAGCCTCAAGCATAAGAGCTTCATCATGCTCTTGAGAAGAAATACCACCCCACTTTTCAAGGAAATTAAAAACAACACTGAGTTTATGAAACTATAATTCGCAGACCATAGCTCACTAGAAGCATAATGGGAACTGAATACCTCTTCTGAAGGAAAACCCCCATTATGCTGATGATCAATTTGAACATGAGGTTGAGGACTTAAGGGGGGGCTGTCAGCCCTTTGAACAGTTTCTGCTGGCTCAATAGTTCTGCCTCGAAATCGCCTAGAACGAATCCTAACTAAAGGCCGTTCGTCATCATCTTCACTGTCCTCTTGGAAGTTCTCTTCATCTACTGCTTGCTCAGAAGTTCCAACTTTCCCTGTAGTTAGTCCTCGCCTACAATAAGAATGGACATGTATGAGGAATCAGTCGCTACCATATTCCAATTAGACACGGATTATCCTTACAAAGGTTGTATAGGTAAAGGCTGGCTAAAAACACTGCATGAAAATAACCCCGCACAAACAGGGAAACAATATCATATCTTGCACGATGCACGGCTTCCATGCAAATGATACCATACCAAAAAAAACAACAACAAATGGTAGGGGAACATAAATTGAGCCATTAACTGATTATGAATAAGTAATAACCCACACACTACCACTGTTCTACGCATTTTGAAAATGTGTGTTCACCTTTCATTTATCCGACTTCCTCCTTGGTCGCCTTCTTTATCAGATAAGTCAGGAGAGTGATCTGCTACATACAATCCCTCTTGGCGCAGAGCGCTCTCTCGCTCTGCTGTCTGGTAGCCACATAAAAAAAACACATTGCAGATATAGGTATATGAACAAAAATACAGAGCTGCATCTTAGAAGTTAAAAGTCTACCTCCAAGGACAAAGAAACTGCCCGAGCAAGCTCATCATCACCTCTGCCACGTGACGTGTTGTCAGATTCACCACTACTTAGAACCTGTGCACAATAGTTTTGTTAAAAAGTTTGTTTAAGCAGATGTACAATCGAAATCCAAAAGCAGAAGCATACATTTTTCATGCCTTCAGCTTCCCTTTTTGAAGCTTCAATTGCTGCTCGGATCATCTCCTCTTCTATATCATTGTTATAGTCACTAACATCAACCACTGGAGGCGCACTTGGCATGGAATGGTTTGGGTGCGAGGCACTGCTTGGGATCATAGGATCATGAGCAGATGGTGTTGATGGCAAGTCTTCGTCATCTTCATCAACTATAACAGTCCCATGGACCTCTGGACCATAGAAAGATTCACGTCCAGTAACATCCTCAATAATGGGACCCTGACCAGAACTGCCTGTTTGAGTATTGCTGTCCTTAACTTCAATAGGTATCTGCCTCACGTCCCTAGGTTGTGTAACTCGGGGTCCACGTCCAAATATATCAGCAGCAGTTATGTCAGCAAAACCTGGATCCAAAAGTGCAAAAGGGTTGCCCAAAGTTCTAGGGAACAAAGGTCTGTTGAACATGGGATCAAGTGGTTCATCCAGCTCCATCATGTCATCATAACTGGCAGTGGCAGTGGCAGGTACAGGATTCTGATTGATTCTGGTGCTGAAAACCATTCATTTGAGAATTTCAGTCACATCAAATGGAACGGGAAAATAATATCACGTGACCAAATGCATAGAAATTAAGAGAACGAGAGCATACGTGGTCCTATCTCCCTCATTAAAATAAGCATTCACGGCTTCATTTAGATCGTGACCATGTTCCTGAGTAAAAAAACAATTGGTCAGCCATTGTAGCTAATATGAGTCCAAAAAGGCAGTCACATTTATATATAGTTAACAATGATTATCTGTAACATCTGCACTCTGTTTCTTCAGTTATACTATTTGACTAAGGATAACTTATTATTTAATGAAGTTAAAACCACTAAGGGTTAATATGCACCACACTGAATGATAATTATTTCTTTATTTGAAATAACATTCTTTCCATAGAAGTCGCTGTGTCTGAGGACATGGAAATGCCCTAAACAGAATATATTTGCAATCAGAGAGAATATTTACCCATACAACAACAACAACAACAACAACATAGCCTTTTATCCCAAGCAAGTTGGGGTAGGCTAGAGATGAAACCCAAAAGAGACGAGAAACAGGGAGACACAAAAAGGACCAAGTTTGATCTTTTACTAGGTTAAAAAGTACCAAGTTTGATGCAGCAAACTCGATGAATAGAGAATAGCTGACGGAGAGAAAAATGTTTAATATTTAATAATAAAATACCCATTTGTATAAAGTCCAATAATTTGTTCGAGATACTACATAAACAGATATGTGAAATACATGAACTAGAGCCTATCTTCATCACAGAGACAGAATAATTCAATTCAGACAGCAGATTACAGTTGCGCCATTAGATCAAAGGCAAATCAGCTGGAGCTCCTGTGCTCAAATCATGTCACATGCTCAATGATTTAGAGCACACATTCTGAAATATATTGAAGTGTTTCAGTCAGCGCTCTTGACTCTGCATTATTACAAACTCAAACAGGACCAATGCAAACCTTCAACCAGGCAGTAGACAACAACATTTTTGACCGCACATAAACAAACATCCCAACAAGTGTTTTTCCCTCACCAAATCGACCTAATCTAACATTCCAGAAACTAAGCCTCCAACAGGATTTAACACAAATGAACCTACAACTTTAGTTCTCCGGCTAAACAATTAAGGAATTCACAGTACAACATTTGATGAGATCTGATGCACCCGCTCTACTCCGTTCATCCACCCCCCCCCCCCCCCCCCCCCCATCCAGTGAAGTCTCGGCATTTCACACCGCACAAATGCAAACTAAAAACTACGTGCACGCATCAATCCCATCACAACCAGAAAACCTCCCATGCATCACAGTCTTTAGAAACTCAAAATTCCGCAATTTCTGCGACCCCCTAAACACACAGGGAAGCGATTACGATCACGCACACGAAACCCCGGCTCAAGTCCCACATCTCACACAGTCACACCCATCCGCCACGGCCCCGCACCGCCATCTAAGGAACCAACGCCGTGCGGAGCCGAAGCCCAACCCTAGCCCGAAAACCCGAGCAACGGATCCCCAAAAAGCCGGGACCTTAACACCAATGGGTAGAGACGGGGAAGGGAGGGAGCGGGCATGCGTCGTCACCTCGAGCACGCGGATGGCGGCGGCCTCGTCGGCGCCGGTGATGCTGATGAAGGTGTCGATCGCCTCCTGCGGTGGCCGCGCCATGGCTGGAGGCGCGGCGGCACCGGCACCGGCGGCGGCCTGGGGGGCCGCGGCGATGCAACGGCGAGGAGGTTGGGGTCCGGTGCGGAGAGCCGGAGAGGAGTCGCGAAGCAGCGGAGCCGTGCGTGTTAATTCAAGTGTCGCGATGTGGTGCTTTCTTATTGCTCTCGTCCTCCCCTCTCGCGGGCCGTGGGCCGTCAGCGGTGGGCCTGCGCGAGAACCGGAAATGTCACCTGTGCCCTTCGCGAATGCTTGCGTGTTGCCGCGCTGGATGAGTGGATCAGAAAGGCGTAGGGGCATGGGCGTAAAACACCATCGACAGCGGCTTTTCTATCTTCTTGCGAAACAAGGATGGATGCTACTCTAGAAGAAGGGAAGCAAGGAAAAAAGGGAAAAAGCGTTGGCCCTTGTTCACGAAGGGATGGTGGAGGACGCTTTGATGGGTACTGAAAGCATCTGTATATGCCTTGCTGCAGGGAGGTGGATTCACGAAAACATCTTTTCAGCCACTTGGAGAAATGCAGCGCCGGCACTGGAGTCTGGAAAAGAGCAATGTCTAATTTGGAAGTTTGTTTATGTTCTCTGCAAAAGCAAGAGGGCTAGGCCAAATACACCTCAATTCAATCTTTCAAACCAACCATCAGCTCAGCGTCATCATATGCAATTGAACTTTGGCAATCTTTCAACTCAAATCGGCAAATCGCCAGTGCGTGCACACTCTCAAAATCTTCATACTTCATACTTGCTGTCTACAGTTATCAAGTAAAGCTAATGGTTTTTGCGGCTAATAAGTCGGCTGAAGCTAATTTGTTGTAAGAGAAAAATGTTGTTCTATGGCTGATAAGTTCAAACGAACAGGGCAGTGTTTGACTGTTTGGTGAAATCAATATAGCAATTGCGCTACAAGCTCGAGCTACAATTCTGAAACATTTGTACTTCACAGAACCAGGGAGAATTCGGGCACAAGAAGCGCAGCATGGTCAGGTGGAGGACGCATTTCGTCGTACATTTCCACAAACATACCAGGCCTTGTTTAGTTCCCCTATTCTCCCCCCAAATTCCACTATGCAAAAAGAAGATTCCCCGTCACATCAAAATGTCGGCAAATGCATGGAGTACTAAATGTTGATGAAATCAAAAACTAATTACACAGTTTTGTTGTATTTTGCGAGACGATCATTTTAAGTCTAGTTAGTCAAAATTTGGATAATTTTTACCAAATACAAACGAAATGCTATAGGAATTCTGATACAGTGTTTTTCTCCCCCAATTCACCCATCTAAACGAGGCCCAACATAAAGAATTGCTCCCTTAAGAAGCATATACTTTGCAGAATAGCAATCTATATATCGCACTTCCATCTGGATGTTGGTACGCAGTTCAGGTAATGGCACCAGTGGCAGCTGTCGTTCCCATTCTTACCCTTGAAGAGCATGACCAAGATAATCACAAATCTGCAACGTAAAGCCACATTTGTCAATGCTTCAAGTTTCGATTATTAATGAAAATAATCGTCATTGCTCATACAAAGTGGCCACATTTGTCAAGGCTTCAAGTTTCAATTATAATGAAAAGAATCATCATTGCTCATACAAAGTGCTACATCTGGTCAATAAAAGATGACACTTCGGACTTGTCTTAAGCCAACTAAAAGTTTACTCCTACTTTTTGTTTTACTATAGTATATTGAAAGGCCAAAGATATATCAAACATATCTTTCGAAACAAATCTACCTGTATCATTTCCTAACATTCAAACCCAACACAGGAGGAGTATTTCTAGTCAAGGTTTGTAGTGATTACTTAAGACAGCCCCAAAAACATCACTTATCTATGACTGGAGGGACCTCCACTCACTAAAAGATGATGGTTTAGACAGTAGAACAGAACTTGTACTATGCTTGGTTTACTTATCTGAAACGCCATCTTTTAATGACTGGAGGAAGTAGTTGTTTGGCATTAGTTTGCAACAATGCATAGCTCAAGGCAATTATGGTATGTGGATACCACATTGCCTATTACAAGCGAGATGTGACCTTTAGTGTAATTGTCCTAGGATGGTTGGAACTTACCCAACTACCAGCAGGAGGAGTGCAGCAACCCACAAGACATACTGGTACAATTTGTACTTTGGTGGTTGATTAGTCTGAGGTAGCTCACTGCGTTCCATCCAACCAAATTGAGGTCTTGCCAGCAACACGAATCCAAGAAGAAATCCAGAAGCAAATCCACCAATGTGGGCAAAATTATCAGCATGAGGTAATATCCCAATGGCCAGATTAATTGCAATTATAAAAAGTAGAGTTATGATTGCCGCTGCCTGCAAGAGTGAATTAGCTGAAACTTAGCGCAAAAAAAAAAAGAGAGAAAAACTTAAGCAAAACAGTACACATATAATATGCCTTCTTCTGACCTTGTTGGAATAGATTGTCCAGTTCATAATAAGCTCTGAAAGCATAGATCCAAGGAGGCCAAACAAAGCCCCAGAGGCACCAACAGAGATGTAGTTACTGCGTAAGAAAAGTGCAGACAGCACACTGCCGCCAAAGCCAGATATCAAGTAGATGACCCCAATGCGCACTTGCAAGTCAGAAAACTTAAGTGAGTTGACAGCAGAGAGTAGACTACTGCCAAAACCAGATGCCAGAAGTATTGACAAAGGTAAACATAGCATACTTCCAAATCCATGATGAAATGAGAAGAAAATGAGCCCCAAATAACATGTAAAACCTCATTACGTCTTAAATGAATACCAACCAACAAAGCCATACTTAGATTGATGAAAGCAATGGTCTTATGTCGCGATCCTAACAAAATGGTGCAAATAGAAAACTAAGTAATTGCAACACAAAGGCAAGGCCTGAAAAGAAACCTCCATGACTACTTAATTCAGATTTACTTCAGCTTTCCATAAGCTCCAACTCCAAGACAGAATCAGCTCATATCATTCCAATGCCTATGACAAAAAGTACATCTTCCAAGTGCAGATCGATGTTGGAAAATAATAGATAATCAAGTATCCAATCAAGGTGCTAGAACTGGCAAATATAGGAGACTGATGTTGGAAAATAATAGATAGTCAAGTATCCAATCAAGGTGCTAGAACTGGGAAATATAGATATTGTGGTAACGACAGAGTGAATCAACAAGTGCAAATAAGAAGCTTACCAAACCCAAATTGCTGCTCCAGGCGGATTCCAATGAAGAGCAAGCTTAGCATGTTGACAACCAAGTGAACTAGGCCAGCATGGAGCCAGATACAACTAATGAGGCGCCACCCTTGGTGCTCATGAACTACTTTGGCCCAGTTGAGAGCTCCCATCTTCTCCAAGCTGCACAAATATTGGAACTCGTAAAGCAAAGCATTGATGTGCTTTAGTATAGGACAATGTCAAGCGAATGTTGAATCCAGTCCCGGTTTCATATTGGTATCTCAAAACTGTCCCACATAATGGAATAAGTAAACAAGAAGAGACAAATTCATCCATTTTACAGCTAGATTTAAAAATCCTTACCTTGCATGATTTTGCAAGGGTCATGAAGTAACACTAGGAATAGAAAAAAAATCCACAAGCAGCAACATAACTTGGTTACTTAAACTGCTCATTTATAACTGAGAAAAATATAAATGTAGCCCATCTATCAAAAGTGTACTAGCTGTAATTTTTAACTGACAGCAAGGGACGTAATCGTAGTACTAGATACTAAGGCCATGTTTACTTCCCATGCAATCTCAAAATATTTCCTCTTCCACCCATTACATCAAATCTTTAAACACATGCATGAAGCATTAAATGTAGGTAAAAAATTAACTAATTATATAGTTTGTCTGTAAATGTCGAGACGAATCTTTTGAATCTAATTAGTCCATGATTGGACAAATTTTACCAAATAACAACGAAAAGTGCTACAGTGACTTTTCACCCAATTTTCCTAGCTAAAGGTTGTGTTCACTTGACATGCTAACCCAAAATATTTCCTCTTCCACCTATCACATCGAATCTTTAAACACATGCAGGGAACATTAAATATAGGTAAAAAAGATAACTAGTTGCATAGTTTGCATAGTTTGTCTGTAAATGTCGAGACGAATCTTTTGAGCCTAGTTAATCTATGATTGGACAAATTTTGCCAAATAACAATGAAAGATGCTGCAGTAACTTTTCAACCACTTTTCGCGAAGTGAACACACCCTAAACACACCCTAAAGGACAGATCTGTGGAGAATAGAAGATTCCACTGCTGGCTGAATCAGCTGTTGTCACTGCCCTGTACTCCTAGCTATTAAAGCTAAATCAAATGTTTCAGTATAAATCCACCTGCTATAGGGGGAGCAATCTGCAGTAGTTTCGTCGTTTACTCGTTATAGTGTATCTATAAATAGTCACCATTGCACAGTGTCCCCCATTTCCAAACGACCTGAGGTGTGTTTAGTTCCCCGTCTCCTCAAAAAATTTTAGGGTTTGGCCCACCATCTTACAAAATAAAACTAAACACCATGCAAAATTTTTGACAAAAAATATCCGTTCTACATTTTGGATTTGGGTCTCAGAAGGAAAAAAAACTCTTAACCACCTCATGAAAAATTTGACATTTTAGATGAAACTAAACACACCTATAAAAATTTTGGCATTTTACATTTTATCGTTCCAAAGTAGTTGACATTTTGTATTCCAGAACTAAACACAGCCTGAGTTGAAAACGCCCAAGAAAATGGCAGCGTACCAAGAAAATGGCAGCTAGTAAAGGAGTAAGCCCCAATCTTTACCTTTTTTTTTTTTGAAAACTACCTTTACAAGCGATTGGACTTGAAATCCACAACCAAAACGCGACCTCTGGCTTAAAATCATAACACTGGACCCGTCACAAACCCTTCCCGAAACCCCCAATTTCGCACCGGATCCAACAACTCGGCGGAAACAGGAGCGAAAATCGCAATTCGCGAGGAGTGACGAGGCGTACGTGGCGGAGGAAGGCCCGAAGAGCGGGTTCTCGCGGAGCGGCTGGAAGGAGAACCGGCGGAGGAGCCCGGCCGCGACGCACCCGGCGCCGCCGCCGAGCGCGCTCCCGTGGCGCGGGCAGTCGTTGACGAACATCTCGGCGGCGAAGACCGCGATGCAGGCGACGAGCACGGTGGGCACGAGCCACGGCCACCACCGGCGCTCCTCGTCCGCGGTCGCGGCGCCGGCGGCGTACGAGGCCGGGTACTGGTAGTACCCCGCGGCCTTCCCCTGGCCACCGGCCGTCGCCATGGCTGAGTTAGTTGTCGGCGGCCGCCGCGCCGCGCGCCTCCGCTGGCTGCAGTTATAGCGTGCGGGGTAGTGGACTGGTGGGTGGATTCTGTGTTTGTGTGCGTGTGTTGGCTTGGCTTGGAAGGGAGAGGAGGGGAAACCGGGAAGAACCAAAGAGAGGAGGTGGAGTGTGGAGACTAGTGGAGAGTGAGGTGGGGGAGAGCGATCGCTGTAGGACGTGGGGACCACCGGTGGATGACGGGCTCGGTTGCTATTGTATTGGGGTGTGTTTAGATGGGGTGAGTTGGGGTGAAAAGTTACTGTAGCACTTTTCGTTGTTATTTGGTAAAATTTGTCCAATCATGGATTAATTAGACTCAAAAGATTCGTCTCGAACTTTACAGACAAACTATGTAATTAGTTTTTTTTTTACCTACATTTAATATTTCATGCATGCGTTTAAAGATTTGATGTGATGGGTGGAAGAGGAAATATTTTGGGTTGCTGTAGTAAGTGAACGCGGCCTTGGTTTTTTTTTCCAAAACACAGTACTCCCCAAACACACGTCTCTTTTTTTGAGTATGTGTCAAATTTTTTAAAGTTTAAATAATTTATAGAAAATATGATAGACATTTTTATCTTCTATTATGTTTATTATAAAAATATATTTTACTATTAATCCAGTTATTACACATCATAAACATATTGTATTACTTTTATATGCACTGGACAAACTTAAAAAATGACTTCTCGAAGAGCGATATGTGCATTTATTTTGAGACAAGGGACTATATATATGCACAAATGTTTACCTACATGCACATTACATTCATACATACGACGTTAAGAGCATCTCCGAGAGTTTTTCTAAATCTTACTCTCTCAATCATCATTTGCATAAAAATCGTTTTGTATTTCTTTTCACTCCCCAATAGTTTTTATATATCTTGTTTACATTCTAGAGAGTCATTCTCATTTTTTATCTTTGGCTAGCGAGAAATCTGAAACAGAAGATAGTTGTATTAAGATGACCGATTAAAGAAATTGTTAGAGAATTTTTTTTCATTAAAATCTCTATTCCTTACAATTAGGGAGAATGCAAAGAGTCTCTTGGAGTTGCTCCAAGTCAAGAACTTGAACTAAGAAAAACAGATTCTGCTACATAGCCGGTTCCCATCGTTTTGGAAGGAAGAAGAACCGGTAACTCGGTAAGTCAGGGTATGTTTGTCTCACGCCGAACCGTGCCTCGCCTAAGCCGCCACCGCACTAAAAAAAAAAGTGGGGTGAACAAAATAGTCACCACACTTGCGACATGAATTGGGGATGAAAATGAACTACGTTGCGGCGTGAGTACGTCGTGCCTAAGCAGCGGTGTCAACCAAACAGCACTGCCAGACACCATAGTTTTAGCGTGCTGATCTGTGGCACGTGTAGGCGTGAAACAACACGTCCTTAGCCACCCGCCCAACCTTTCATCCTTGCCTTCTTTTTTTAGGGCGCAAGGCGCAAAGGCCAACCTTGCTTGGACAGTCCAATTGTCCATCCCGTACAAGCAACCGGCCATTTATAATTTAGATCGATGAGATGAGATGAAAAGGCACTGTACTCCGTGTTTTAATTTTGGAGGGGGTGGCGTCTGGAGAAGCGCAACCATCTGGGTTGAGACGTACAGTTTGCTTTGTTTTACAACGCGTCACATGTTTTGCAAAGCAAGCAAGCTATAGAAATGGAGCCCAGAGTTCACAACACTCTGCGTGGTGCGTGCGAATGGCTGGTTTCCGATCGATCTAGGTCGGCAGCTCACGAAAGCCTAAATGCGGAGTTTTTTGTTTTGGTCCGAGCACGCAATTGCAGCGCAGCACGTAATTCCGTTCCGGTTCCGCTCCAATCCACCGATTCCGGACGGGATAGCGAGCTGCGCGTCGCGTTCGTCGCAGGCGTCGTCGGGTGGCGCCTCCCACGTGGTCGCGTCGCGTGCGTGCCCCATTCTATCACGGGTTCCCCGGCCACCGTCACGAGCGCCCGAGGGGCGGCGTCGCATGCAGCCGTTCGTTCGCGCGTCCTTGTGCTTGTTGCAGTGCAGCACAGCCACGAGACGGTGAGGACGAACGAACAGGCCCAACGGCCATGGCCCCGGCATGTCCAGCGAGTGGCTCGACACGACACGCGCGTGCGACATGGGGTTGCGGCGTGGTCGTGCCAATTCGGTGTAAGGCATTTCCATACGCTAATGATGGATTGGATTGACAGTCAGTCCCCAACACTTTGTTCTAGAATTAGAATCTAGCACAATTAGGCCATCCATCAAGACCGTCATCCATCGAGGTCTAAATCCAAAAGAAAAATCAAACTTGCCCGTCCTAACGTTTTTTTTCTTCTCTAGGAGTATACATAAACTCATCCTCTGATCTGACAGTAAACGCTAATTAACCAGCTGTTCACGGACGGACGGACGCTACCTTGCTACGGCAAACTCTTCCACCGGAGGACGCGCCGCCGGGGCAGGGCTCGGCGCTGGCGCCAGCACCGAGCCGGGCGTCTCCCGCACGTTGGAGAAGACCGAGCGGCAGGGCTGGTCGCCGCAGCTGAGGTTGATGCCGTCGAGGCGCACCCCGGTGCACGGCCGCTCCTCGCTGCACAGCAGCTGCACCGCCACCCTGCTGCTGGACGTGCCCTCGATCCGCTCGAATGTCACGTCGCTGATCTGCACCTGCGACGGCTGCATGCTCCGTCGCCCGTCGGCGACCAGACCGTTAGTCGATCGTGCGTGTCCTTGTATGTGCTCCTCTGACACGTACTGAACTCAGTAGCTTAGGTCGAGAACATTGCGTTGCGAGTGGCAGTATACCTTGTTGGCGTCGGCGCAGTGGTCGTGCGGGCAGTACCGCTGGTCGATGATGATGGGGTTGGCGACGTCGTCCATGGTGATGTCCTGGAAGGTGATGTTGGACGCGCGGCTCGGCGGCGACCCGGGCCACGTCTTGATGCGCACCCCGTTGGTGGTACCCTTCACCGTGCAGTTCTTGATGATGAGCCCCTGCACGTCTTCCTCGCCCTCCTCCTTCCCCAGGCTCCCCACGCTGCATGCAAAAACCATGCACAACGTGTAGTTCTTCTTGATTGATGGGTTTCTTTCTGTTCCCACACAAGTTGTTCGATCAATCTCCACTAGTTTAATTTGACCTGAGTCCGTGGCCGGGCCCGCAGATGACGCCGTTGACGACGACGTCGACGGAGCCGGGGCCGACGGACACGCAGTCGTCGCCGGTGCCGATCACCGAGTCGAGGATGCGGACGTGGCTCGACAGGCCGACGTGGACGCCGTCCGTGTTGCGGCTGTGCGCCGGCGCGTGGATGCCGAGGCCCTCGGCCACCACCCGGCTGCAGCGGCGGATGTTCACGTGGAACCCCTGGCTGTTGACGAACGCCAGGCCCCGAAGCGTGGAGTTGGTCACGCCATCGAAAACCAGAGTTGTCTGCGTTGATCACAATGGCCGGATGAATCATCTCATCTCGCCATCCCCGTTGACACGAGACAAACTAGGAGGAAATGGCATCGAACTGATCAAACATTCTGGTCAGCTAGCTAGCTTACCGTCGTCTTGGACTTGGACTTGACCTTGTCATCGCTCCCGGCGCCGTGGCCGTCGAGGGTGCCGCCGCCGGTGACCAGGAGGTTGTTCAGGCCGCTGAAGGTGATCCAGGCATCGTCCGAGAGGCGGCACCCGCGTCCCCCCGCGCACGGCCGGAGCACGCCGTCGATCACCACCACGGGAGCGCCGCCGTTCCTGCACGGCCCCTCGAACGCCACGGCGCCGGCGGCGAACGTGCTCCTGGGGAACCGGAGCGTCGACTTGCCGGCGGTGGAGTCGCACGCCGCGCGCCACGCGGCCAAGAACGCCTGCACGGCGAGCACGTACGTGGTTGATCATATCAGACGTTGATCATCTCTAATATAAAAATGTACTGTACATTTCGCTGGGATATAGTGCGATCAATAATCTGTGACGAAATGTGGGGGGTAAACGGCACTCACGTCTTTGTTGTCCCTGTTGCTTGGCGCCGCACCGTACTCTGTCACGTCATAGACGGTCGCCGCACTGCCCTTGCCGTGTGCGTGGCCGCCGCAGAGCAGCACGACGACGACGAAGTAGAGCACCGGGGACTTGAAGAAGATGCTGGCCATGGCGTCGGAACAGGAATTTGCAGAGACACCGAGTAGCGTGAGCGAGACGACCCCTCGCCTTATATGGCCACAGCTTACTTGGGGGGAGAAATGAAGTCATTAGGGCACTCCCAACCCTTGATTTCTATGGATAGTTTTCAGGAAAAAAGGAGAGCAATTAACATATCTTAGAAACTATCTATCTTAACCCATAATTTTTTGTAGCAGTTTCTATATATATGAGAACTTAAATGCACCAGAAAAAGAGATGGATCATCTATGGAGCAACAAAATAGCCTTCCATCTCCCGCACACTGAACAAGTGAACATTAGCTTTTACAAGTACCTTTTTTTTTAGCGAAGCTTTTACAAGTACTTGGAAATAAACAACATATACATAGAAGAACACTAGTAGCAGCAAATAGGCTAGTAGTTTTTTAGATATTTTTTTTATATAGAAGTACATGCAAACAGTGATCCGGTTGGGAGCTGGGAAGGAGGAGCATCTCAACAAATCCCCAATACAACATCTCATCCCCATAAAACAGAATTATTGGGGGAAGATAAGATCAATTTTCATGCTCCAACAGTGCCCCAATACCTCCCCCAATTTTTGGTGGCCACCAAAAAAACACACATCCCCCTTAAATAAAGGGGCACTTGCAACCTCCCCCAATCCTCTGTTCTTTTGACGCAAACACACCCATTGATGATTCTGCACTTGGAAACAATGCCATGTCATCTCTCTTTATATCTTGTTTATGATATATCCTTGTGTGAGTATGTTTAATTTCATTTTCTTATTGTTGAACAAACTGTTATTGCATTTTCGATCTTTGGTCTTAAGTATGCGACAAACAAGACATCAACAACTTATTTTGACGTGAAAAATATACATGGGTCAATTCGCTCCAACATGGTCCAGAATTTGCAATATGGGCCAAAATCAGATATTGGGGATGAGTATTGGGGAACTGCAAAAACATCTCCCCCAATAATCCAAAAAGTAAATATTGAGCAAACCCAATACTAAATTATTGGGAGAGTTTTATTGAGGGACAGGTGGAGATGCTCCGGAAAGCCATGGAAACGGTCATGGATAACGAGACGACTTTCGTTTCTCATATGAGAAACGGTTTTTCTACTATTTCTTCTGTCTCTTTCTTCCTTAGGGTGTGTTTAGTTGCCCGGAATCGGCGACGGCGGAATCACTGTACAGCACTGTGCTGCACTGTAGCATTTTGTTTTTATTTGGTAAAAATTGTCCAAACATTGACTAATTAGGCTTAAAATGTTCGTCTCGTAAAATACAACAAAAATGTGCAATTAGTTTTTGATTTCATCTACATTTAGTACTCCATGCATGTGCCGGCATTTTGATGTGATGGGGAATCTTCTTTTTGCATAGTAAAATTTGGAGAAATATTTGAGATCTAAATATGGCCTTAACTCAGTTGTCAAATTGTGATATTATTTAATGTCTTGAAAAGTACCCCTAGTCAGTTTCCTTAGGGTGTCCTCAACAACCTACACAAAATCGCTAGCTAACATGGCTAGTGAGGAAATAAACAAAGAATAAAAATTATGAGCTATGTTAGTGGGTCAAGAAACTAGGGGTTTGTTTAGAAACTCAAATTCACCCCCAAATTTTACTATGTAAAAAGAAGATTCTCCATCACATTAAAATGTAGACATATATATAGAGTACTAAATGTAGATGAAATCAAAAACTAATTGCACAGTTTTGTTGTACTTTGCGAGACGAATATTTTAAGCCTAATTAATCAATATTTGGACAATTATTACTAAATAAAAACAAAATTGCTACAGTGTGACGTGATATTTACTATGCAGAATTTGGTTCCTAAATTTAGGATCTAAACGAGGCGTAGAGAGGAGTACATTGAAAACCGTGCAAGCATAGCGATGAAGTACTCGTTAGCGATGAGTTTTTTTTCGGTAAATCTAACCATTGCTCGGGTGATTCTACCGCTCGCGTCACTCGACTCCTAGGCCGTCGGATGCGTGCCATGCGTGCGTGTGATCTGCGTCTGACCGAGAGAATCTTGCATGCAGACCACATCTGTTCGTGACCACACACGCCACACCCACTCTGAAACTGCCCAGACGGCCAGACCACATGGCCCCACCTCGACCCCCGTGCATGTTGCCTTCGAGTAGAATAGGCTCACACCTCGGCCCCTGTGTCTGTAGAAACAGCAGCCTCTAGGCCCTACCGTTCATGTATATATGGTCATGTTCATTTGGCTTATAATCGGTCTTTTTAGCTTGTTTTTTCAGGTAGAATAGTATTTTTCTCTCACAACAAATCAGCCAACCATATTTTTCAGCCGGCTTATCAGCACAGCCGAACAGGGCCTATGTATGTATGCAGATTTAATCCTTAAATAGAGATAGATTACATTTTATTAAACCATATTTTACTATTTTTGTTTTGGTGTAAGTCCTGTGTTCAATTGGTGTAAATTGATTATTTGTAAAAAAGAATATTCAGAATTACTCGAACAATTATCTGATATTTTTAGTCTTTTTTTAAAAATATGTATGTTTTATTTTATTTCCCTTTGAAATCTTCCAATTTGGTTTCCATAGAAATAATCTGACTATTTTTTTTGTTTTTATTATTTTATTTGCATCGTTAGATCTGGATCGAGTGGTTATATGAATCGAGTGTTTGGCTAGGATATGACACTCAATTATATTTGTTTGATGTAATCGAGTGATTTTAGAGGATGTATCACTCGGGTGTCGTATGCCCATGAAACAACGAGTGTTCCGTAGACACACCTTTTTTTTCTACCCTCTCTCCTCCAATTAGACTTTCTAGCCAGCTCCTAGTCCCTTGTTAGGCTATCCGCACTCATGATCCTCTATTTTCATTCTCTATACATCCTAGTCATCCAGATTCTCTCATCTATACTCATTTCTCCTGCACCCATCCATCCTCTATATCATCCTCTATCCATTGTGGGGCCCACTTGTTACTTTATCTAAATATATCCATGTGAGATCTAGTTTTGAAGTATTTATTAAAACGAATTCAATGGTGCAATCGGAATTTAATTTGGTTTTTTGGTTTATGAGTTATAACATTTTTTGTTAACTAAAATAATAGGGCCCACCACTTCACATTCTCTCACCTCTCACTTCTCCCTCCCCTCCCCCACCACTGCATGCCAGAGATTTACCGGACCAACCGTACCACACGCTAGATATACCGGAGGCGAGTTCCTTCCGGATCGGATAGCGTCTCCCACTGCGGCGTATTCGGTACGCTAAATGAATTTAGCGTTCATTTTACCGTGTCTGATGCAGACAGTCTTCGCAGTGGCATACTGTAAACGATACTCTAAAGCTTTAGAGTATGAATATAGAGTAAAAACTGCTGCACTGGGTACTCTAAAACGATACTCTATCCTTTCTCTCACTCTATATTTAGAGTAGCACATTGCTTACTCTATAGTGTGCAGTGGCAGATCCCACTAGCTAAACAAAGGGAAAAAATGCTATAACCCACAAACCAAAAATCCAAATTAAATTTTGATTGCACCATTAAATTCGTCTCAATAAATCCTTCAAAACTAGATCACACATGGATATATTTAGATAAAGTGATAATTGGGTCTCACAGTGAATAGAGTGGATAGAGGATGCTATAGAGGATGGATGAGTACGGAAGAATTGAGTATAGAGGAGAGAATCTTGCTGACTAGGACGTATAGAGGATGAATATAGAGGTCCATGAGTGCGGATAAGGGACGCCCTTCGGCTGCTGTAAGTGTAACCTCTCGGATTAATTTGGTAGTGTGCTCTGAATGAGCTTAATTGGTCAGTGGCTGCGACTCTCCGTTTCAAACGAAACTGGCTGCGGCTTAACGACTGCATGTAACTGCTCCTTTGAGATCAATGGGTTGTTTTCGCGGGGCTAATAAAGTCCTCGAAGTCGATCGGTTCTCAGTCCTCGCTGTCACAACCAGAGTTCAGGAGTCTGAGCCATTTTGTTTGTGAAAAACGAAAACGGATAGTTGGGAATGCTACCGAGCGCAAGGTCGCGCTCATTCCGGACGCCCGAGGGTACGACCCGCGTGGCCTGCGCACGGCCTGGTGGGAGGAGAAGCTGGCCTGCCGTGACTTTTTTTTTTGGATTCCTTCTTTTTTTTTAAATGGTCTGGTTTCTTTTTTACGAATTAAAAATGGTCTGTTTTCGGTGTTATGTGGTGTTATGTACTAGTGTGTTTGATCATTGATCTAGTATAGAACTAGATTCATTATGTATATATTTCAAAATATATTTTAGAGTATGCCACTACGCCTGCCTCCGGTCCTCCACGCGCACGTACGGCAGCCACGCTCTCGCCTTCATCTTCACCTTGCATCTCCACGACTGGCGACACTAGTAGATACATGGTCTTCAATCCCGGCTGCGAACAACCTTTAATCCCAGTTTTCTCATTCGGGATTATAGATCCAGGACTAACTTTTAGTCCCGGATCACACAACCGAAACTAAAGCCTATCCACAAGACCAAAAAAATAATTTAAATTCCAAAAACCTTTCTCTTGGTGTGTGAAATTTGAACCCAGGACCTCTTGCCTCGTGCGTAGCTTCTATACCAACTCAACTGCCCTGTGACGATGTTCTAAGCACTCTCATTTTGAATTTACCCATGAGGGACCTTTCTCCAAATCACGGCGTTCGAGCACCGGCACGACTTCGCGCGTCCTCCATCACGAGCTTCTGGTTCGGCGCTGGCGGCGTACGTATCACGGGGTACTACACCGCACTGCCTACCTCGTGGGCCCAGCTAGCATATATAGTCCATGTTCACCGGGATAATACATATCACGCTTGCACACATAGCCGGCGCGTATTCCGGCTAGCACGCGCTGTATCCCTACACGCACGGACGCTGGATACGAGGTTGGCCAATGGCCATCTAGCTAGCCATAGTGGCTTGCTTCTTCACCTGCATGTACGTGACAAGCTTCACCTGCATGTACGTGACAAGCTTAGACAGGTGTACGCATATATACTGTAAATTTTAATCTGATAAAAATTCATCAAACACCCGGGTCATGACGGCCGCGTGCTCGTTGACGACCTTGGCGTGGCCTCCCTAAGTTCTCTCTCGGACTCGACGTTGAGCAGGCGCTTGGCCCTCCACAGCAGCGGCGCCGCGCATGGCTCAGAGCCGCGAAGTGGCGGAACACGTCCTGCAGGTCGAAGACCGCGCCGGCGTCGGTGGCGGCCGTGAGGACGGGCAGGACGCGGGACTCCGCCTCTAGTGCAACGATCCCGAATGTGTAGGACCGGACCGTGACGCTGCCGAGCTCTAGGCCGTCGACGTTGAAGATGTCGCGGCCGAGGAGGTCCTCGAGCAGCGCCGCGAAGGCCTTCCCCTTGGGGAAGTTGTCGAAATTGGTCCGCAGCATGTACTCGACGTTAGGCAACTCCTGTTATGATCTAAGATAACTGAGATAGAATTTAGATTGGGAATAGCAAGAATTTGGGAACAACATATGGATTCACGGCCGGACCCGTGGGATACAGGGGAGTTGAGACAGGGGTTCAACAATTCTGTTCTTCGGTGACCAACTCTCTACGGCAGTTACGACTTATAACAACGTCGCACCGACGACAGGGAAGCTTCCTATCAGTTACAAGGCCGGCCCATTATCTAAGCAACGGCCCATCTGCAATACGTAGCCTAGCTCCTAACACTTCCGGAGCAGGTGCGCGTACCAGTCGCTCGAGTCGGAGAATAGGGTGCATGTCGTGTGCGCAGGCGCGGGCGCGGTGATGGCGCTCGTTGAGGTGCTCGTGTCGGCTGCCTCGGCGCCCTAGGCACGCGAGCATGCGGGCGAATGTCCCCTCTGACACGGTGGCATGTCCAGTCTCCATGGTGGCATGTCCACATCGGCTCCTGGTGCACGCGTGCCGTGTTTTGGACTGCTGGTGCACGTAACAGATAGATCGAGGACCAGATGGTAACATTTTTAGTTCGATGACCTAGACGGAAATCCACAAATAGTTCAAGGACATACGATGCAATTTACTCTATATTTTATGTAGTGACAATTTATGTTGCATGTAAGTATTTGCTTACGTGTTAAATATATAAGATGTCCATTTGTGTTAGTCGTGCACTTACACGTCATAAGTTGACATGTTGTTTAACAACTCGGTAACAGTTTATATATAACTTGTAAGGGCACTCACAATGCAGACTTTATCAGAGTCTAAAGCTATTTATTACCTCGAATATTGTGAACTTAGAGTCTAAATAAGACTTGGAGTCTTGTTTTTTCTCCCTCTTTCTTCAATAAATATGTTGTCACATCAGCAAAATACTATAAATAAGGTGTAATAAATAGTTTTAGACTCTATGATAGAGTCTTGCATTGTGAGTGCCATAATCAGTTTTCTTCATTATGGATGACGCACCTTTATTTAGGGGGTCACGTAAAAGTTGTTATTAGAGGTCAACAAGAGATGTAATTATGGTTATATAGGAGTAGTACCTTTTGAGAATGTAGCATCTATAAGGGCAGTCCCAATGGAGTATTTATGATGATTTCTATGTGTATTAATTATCTTGACAACTCAGCTTTTTGCTGATGTGGCAAAGGAGTTAATGAGGAAAGAGAACATAAAATAGAGAAACGATTTCTACGGCAAGGAACGAGGTCGACGCTAGCACCGATGCACATAGAAACGAGGCAAACCCCGTTGGGAAGACTCGAGTACAGTCGAGCGGCTTGATGGCGGATCCTGTGCGCCGCTGCCGCCGGGCGCTCGCTCGCGCGCCCTCCCGCCTGCGCGCGCTCGCCCTCCCTCCTCCGCGCGCTTGCCCTCCCGCCTTGCGCGCGCGCTCGCCACTTGCTTTCCCGCGCGCTCCTCCTTCCCTCCCAAATCCCTCGCGTTGCTCCCGCCGCCGCCTCGCCATCCCGCGCGCGCTCGCCTTGATCTCCCGAGCGCTTGCTCGCCTTGATCTCCCGCGCGCGGTCTTTAATCCCTCGCTGCTGCACAATCGGTCTCCAAGTCTTGACCTAGCATCGGTGCTGCCCCAATCCGCCCCCAATCTCTGCGAACATGAATCGTCTTCGGCCGCCCTCCTCAAGTTCCAGGCAAGGCAGGGGTGCTCCGGCCGCCGTTGCTGCCCGATATGCTGTGGTTGCCGGTGCTCCCGTTGCCCCTGCTATTGGAGCCACTGCGGCCATCGGTAATCCCGCCGCCATGGCAGCAGCAACATCTCCACCACTTGGAAGTCTTCAAGTCGTTGGTTTTCCTGCGTGGTGGACAAGTTCTCCGATGGGCTCCAGTGAAGGGTATGCTCTGTGTTCATCAGCTCACCTGTTCTGCTTTTAGTTCTTGTTCTGAATATTGTTCTCTGATGTGTTTCATGAACCATAGCATAATTTCATTAACCGGGTGCTTAGCTTATACGGGAAATTGGTGAGGTGTGTTACTTTGAGGGTCTGGACACCAACAGCTTGTTGTTGTGAATGTCATTGGTGTGATGGTGCCAATGTAGCAACATGTGTTTTTTGATAGCACAATTAGTTTTGCCACTTGAGGGTTTGTTGCCTCATTGTGTCCAATTCAGATCTGCGAAAACTGGGTGGCATTAGGCATGTTAGTGTTACAGGCGGTGTTGATTCTGCTCATCATGCCAGCCTAATCCAATTTTTTTTGCTTGACTGTTGATGTCAGGGTGTCTTAAGAATTTAATTCCTTTTCTTTTGTCTTTGATTAATTGAGTTCTTCCCAGTAAGGGACGAAGTGAAATGTTCCTGAAGAAACACGATCTTCTTCAGGCCAGTAAAGGATGATAGAAACTTGTTTGGTGGATAATAATTGGTTGTTATTGAACACTGCCATTTGTATTCACCAGGTTGTTTTCTCCAATCCTACAATACATTTTTGTTTGGGCGCAGCATATTCCAGCTTATCAGATTGTCATACCAGTCTTGTGTATAATAGACTGCCATACCAGTCAGCAAGTGTTTGAATCGTGTTCTAGTTTCAGTTTAGCTATCTGATCCTAAAGTTTACTGCCTTTACACACTCCAGTAGACAAGAGTACATAAAAGTAGCTCAAAGCATAACTGAATGTTGTACTCACATTTGTGGAGATGCAGAGCTTGAGAACTGTATGTTTCAGAGGAACACATGGCTAAGTCTTCTACATAGAAGTACTCGGTAGCCTTCACCTTTTTATATATACCATGGTCTGCCAAATGGGGTCTTCATCTAGAGAAATGCTTATGCTTAATCATTCATAATAGCTTTGCAAGATTTGGTCTTCATCTAGAGAAATACACATAGAAATCAAAATTGTATGCATCTCTATCAGTTCTAGATGTGCTCACTATATATTGTTGTCACTATCTTTGACACCTACATCTATTTTTATTTTTTTAGGATGTACCCACCAAATGGGTTTACCAAATTTTCTCCAGTCAAACACTAGTCTAGAAAATTTCCATCTAGATGGCAATGTAACAAGCACATCTAGAATTTCGCCAACTGCTCCAAGTTCTGGAGGAACCCCACCAGGTGAAAGCAATGCACAAGATAAAGAAACAATCGATGTTGATGAGGATGAACCCGTCGAAGATGGTAGGACTGATAGGCGATTGAATTACTCGAAAGATGAAGATATCAGATTGGTAAGCAACCTTTCTTAGTTTTTTTTAGTTGTTTTTGTCAATGTAGGCTTATGCTTGGTTGTAAACTTTGACCTGTTTTGTCAATGTAGGCTTCTGTTTGGTTGTAAACTTTGACCTGTTTTGAACCACCAGTAGGCTTCTGCTTGGTTGTAAACTTTGACCTATTTTGTCATTGTAGGCTTCTGCTTGGGTGCGTAACTCAAAGGACCCGGTGGATGGAACTGATACGAAGTCAGATCAATATTGGGCGGATGTTACTAAAAAATACAACAAAAGCACAGAGGTTTCCCGCAAGAGAAACCAGAACCAACTGAAAATCCGTTGGGATCGTGTCAAGAAACCTGAGTGATTTCCATGGTTGCTGGGTAAGAACCACCAGTGTGTACATAAGTGGTTATAGTGATGATCAATTGATGGAAATGGCTGAGAAGATGTATGCCTCTGAACATAAAGAGAAAGAATTCACGCTGAAGCATATATGGAAGGTTGTTCGAGATCAAAGGAAGTGGTCTGCATATGTCAAAAAAATGGAACAGGAAAAGGAGAACAACAGGAAGGGTGCAACTAATAAGAGGGCTGAAGTGGTGAATTTGGAAGATAATCCTAACATTCGTCCTATTGGGCATAAAAAGGCTAAGGATGAAAAATATGGGAAAAAGAAGACACCTCAAGCTTTTCCTGGTATTACTAAGAAGCTAGACAAGTTTATTGAAGTAAGCACAGTGGCTAGGAAGAACCGTGAGAAGATGGCGGAGACGCAGCACTACTACGGATGAGGTCTATACGGCACGCATACTAATTAAGATTACGAGCATTTGTCCCACCGTATGCTCACGTTGCTACTTTTTAGAATTGCCACACACTAGTCATATATACTCGTACATATTAATCAGGGTTACAGCATCCGTACTGCAGAACTAATTAAAGTTGCAATAGACATACCCCCTCCATATTAGTAATTTAAGTTGTTTTAGACAATGCTAGAGTCAAACATTGGAAATATAAATCACGAATAACTTTTAAGTTATTGAGTTTGGAAATCTGAAAACCATATGAATAGATTTGCCTTGAAAAATACTTTCAAAAAAATATGCATATATCACTTTTCAATAAATATTTTTATAAAATAAGAAGTCAAAGTTATGCTTCGAAGACCGTGTCGTTGTCCAAAACGATTTGAATTAACAGTATAGAGGGAGTATTGATTAAAGCCACAAGTAGATATACTGATTAGTGATTAGGGTACATGGTTCGCTCTATCACTTGCTCAGATTGCTACTTAATGTCGATAATTCATTGGCAAATTTTCTTTGTTTTTTTCTTTTTAGAATGTTACTTCCTTCCCACGTTATTATTTTGATGATTCAACGTTTATTTCCTCACCAATTTTGTCGATTCAATATATTTATAAGAAGGTTGTTTTGACACTTAAATTGGGCCTAGGCTGGTTTTAGAATCGGCCTGTGCAGTTTTTGCCCAATCTAAGAATACTTTATGAACGACCTGACAATAGTACCACATTGGTTTTCCAACGAGATAAGACCACCCCTATTCTATATAAGATATGGGGCACACTGCCAATAATTGAGATATTTAACTACACAATAGATATATATTATCAATTTATCGACTTTTTACAGCCCCCTGTTGTCCTACATGTCCCTCGATGGGATTTGTGGGCATTCTGGATCTTAGAACACCCCGTCGTGTGTCTCCCAACAATTCTTCTCGGGAGGCGTTTATGAGCTTATCGGGCGATGAACGAGCGTCTAATCGGCACCTGCTGCTCGGCTTCACCGTTGAGACCTCCCTTCGCTGTGTGATAAGTCGTTTGCGGCCTCTGGATGATCTAGCCCCTTGTCGACGTGTAACTCAAATTGGCGTCAACAGGTTGATTCAATACACACTACGTGCACATGACAATCACCGTGTGTCGAGAAAAGTTGGTTTCTTTTGAAAATGTGATGTTGAATGTGGTGGCGGCCCCAGACATGCGAGAGCGAGACTGCATGCTTATTTAGTTCACACATGTAGAGAAAAGCCGAAGGTTTAATTGACTTGGGAGTGTCCCTGCGTCTGAAGGTTTATTTTACGTTTTCTGTCTTTGAACTTACTAGGCACCCAAGAGAGATGGTTGGGAGATGACGAGGCGCAGACCAACTCCGTGGATCAACAGTGAGTTATGGCCCTCGGACCTCGGTGAGACTGAGACCCGCGGACGAAGCTCTTTGGCAATCAACGAATCGAGAATGGGATCATCTAATCGGGCAGAGAGGGAATATGGAGAGGAGCAACGGTTCGCCGTTCACGGGCATGTGGTGAGAAAAAAATGATGGCTACCAATATAAGAAAAGTCCTCTGAAAACAGATCGAAGATGAAAAATGGAAACAGAAACAAAGAGAGTCTTCTCTAAAATAGAGTGAAGCCGATGAGATGGGGACATAAAACTAAAACTAGATAAAGATTAGATGGGCTAGAAGCATCTCCGTCAAAGCTAGCTAGAGAATCTTGACTATGCAAGGGCAGTAGGCCCAAAACGGGAAACCATGGTCCCACTGTTGTTGGATTATTTTTTTACCCACAACTATTCTAAACTGCCAACCTATTAGCTTGAACGGGTTACATGGTAATTAAACAGAGGAGTGCGTGTCTCTTCGGAGACATCCGATAAACAGAGGAGTATGTAAACCAAAAACCACCTAGAGCTGTTTATATATTGAGAGAGAAAAAAAACTACGAGAACAAACCGTGGTTTTGTTCTCCTCATTGTATGCGTCGCCATCGGCATCCCAATCATACCCGACTTGGCTTGGAAGAACGAGCCTTTCGTACGATCTAGTAGGCGCGACGCCGACGTTTGGTCGCTAGATATTTTTCGCGTGACAAACGCTGCGTAATCCACCTGGAATCGAAGAGTCGACGTAGACAGACACCCGGCCCTTTACGGAATATCTCTATTCTGACCAGCGACCACCTCAGGTAATCTAGATGTTCGGTAGTACATGTTCCCACATGCTGACTATCCCAGATTAACCCCAGCAAAACAGAAACTGCAATGCGCGATTTGGACTGCTAGCTGACAAGGATTCCAGTGTTGTGTTGGATCACCAACTTCCACAACAACAGAAATTGTACTCTACGGTCCATAAGTTGACGTCTAGTTTTATGGGTCGCTATACATAAAAGGATACTCGGTACTTGCAGTAATATGAGATAAAGGGCTTGTTCTGCTGGTCATATTTCAGCTGGTTTCGGTTTATTTCTTTCTCACATAATACTGTTCAATCAGCCGAAATCAGCTGAAATTCTACCGGCCGAACAGTCCTAAACTAACAAAAAGTAGTACTACATAAACACTGGAGTTTTACATGGGATGGGTCAGTACTCAGTAAATCCCCAGCTAATTAGGCTCCCATTCTAGTTTAACCTGTAACATACTCCTACTTACTTAGTACTAGCATTAGTAAGTGTAATAATTTACTGAGACTCAGAATTTTTTTTTTTGAGAGGATACTGAGACTCAGATGGACGGATTGGCTTGCAAGCTCGAGTCACCTCGAGTTGTTGGACCCGTCGTGGTCGCTCCCGGCGCTGCCGGAGCCGTTGCAGGACCGGAGTGGGTGGTACACGGGCCTGGGCCGGTAAATGGGCCACGACAGCGGCACCGGCTCCGTCGCGTTGTGCTCCTGCTGCTGGTCGGGATGCGCGGCGTCCACCGGCTCCGCCTTCACCTCCGCCGCGCGGCTCGCGGGGTCCTCGAACACGCCGCCGGCGTAGTCGCCGTTGCTCTCGTCCCGCATTCGTTTCCGCCCGATGGAGACGCCGAACAGCCTGGCGCTCGCCTTATCAGCCTCGTGCTCCGTTCCCGCTGCCGGTGCGGGCGCGGGGTCGCCGCGGCACGAGGGGAGGAGCTCCAGGATCGAAGGAAGCGGAGGAGGAGGCGCCGCGGCGGCCTCCGCCGACTCGCCGGAGCAGTTCCCGGCGGCCGCCGCCTGCTTGGCGGCGTCCGGCGGCTGCTGAGTGGCGGCGTACTTGGACATGAGGAGGAGGATGTTGTTGCAGAGCTTCTTCATCTGCCCGAGCTCGCGCGCGAGCCGCGCGTTCTCCCGCCGCAGCCGCTCGTTCTCCTCGCCCACGTCGCCGGAGGCCACCCCGCCGGAGCCCGACACGGACGGCGCCGCCGGCGGATGCTGCAGCGACGGGGGCTCGGGGGACGAGCTTGACGACAGCACCTGCTCCTCGCCCGAGTACACCGGCGAGCCCACGGGCACCGCCATCGGGATGGCCGCCGCTGCGGCGGCCACCGTGACCGCCCCCGTGGCCGCCGCGGCCGGCGTCACCTTCCGGCGGTGTATGTCGCAGAGCAGCCGCTTCTCCCCTCGGCGGAAGCAGTCGTTCGCGAACTCCCACCGGTCCGGCACGATCTTCCTGAACCCCTGCACCCGTGGGAGCCCCGGATCACAACAAACGGTCAGCGACACGCCGCGGAGAGGATACACAGCACGGGAAGAGAACCGAGACGATAACGATACACAGCACGGAAAGGAAAGAGCTCGAGATGAAACGATGGATGATGCAACAGGACGGGAACGAGGCGCTGACGTAGGTGTTGAGCTGGCGCACGAAGCTGGAGAAGTTGTTGTGCTTGAAGTACTTGGGCAGGAGGTCGCGCGCGAACTCCGCCGGGCGCCACACGATGAAGGCGGACCCGTCGTCGTTCCACGAGATGACGTCGTCCACCGCCGGGTCGTCCACCAGCTGGTACGTCTTGGTGAGGAACGGCGTGGGCACGGACCTCTGCCCCGCCGACGCCGGCGCCGGAGCCGTCACGCCCTCCGCCGGCTGCGCCGTGGCGGGAGGCGGCTCGCCCACCGCGGCGGCGGCATGCTCGGCGGCCATGGCGGCGCCGGCCGCGCGGATCTGGCTTGGGGACACCGTCGGCGCGGGAAGAGATACAGACGAAGAGGAAGGGAAGGAAGAAAGGTGGTGGGTTCTGGAAGTTTCCGGTGGCGTAGCGTGGAGAGAAACCAGCGGCGGTTACGAGCAGAGGCGCGGAGGAGGAGGCGCAGGAGACGGGAGAAGAGGGACGCGGTCGCGCAGGGAGGGCGCTAATATGGCGAGGAGGGCGACCCGCCAGCCACTCGTGCCGGGGAAGTCGCGCGCGTTCACGCGGACCGCGGCCGGAGTGGAGGGGAGGGTACGGGGGCGTCCGGCCGGTCCCGGATGGCGTGGAGGGTGTCTGGCCCGCCGGATGGGAGGCCTGGGGTGGAGATGGGATGGGGTGGCGGCGCGCGGTGCGTGACTGCGTGGTGGGTGGGGGCGACGAAACTGCGAGAAGGTTCCGTTGTTTTTTCCCCGTTTCGGTGTTCTGGAAGGTTCAAGGCCCGCGGCGGAGGAATCTTGGACACATCTCGTGCGCCGTGGGGCTCGCTGGCGATTATAAATAAACAAACTTTATAAAATTGATTTTTTTGACAAAAAAATCGCAAAATTTGTTAGCGTTAACGCTAGTAGTCGCTAAGTAACCGCAGCCAGCTACAGAGTTATAGAAACCTTTTTGCTTGTGCAATCAAGATTGGTGGATTTGTGCGTGTCCGTCCTTGTGGAGTGTGGACACAGAGAATGATCTGGTGGCTTCCGTACATCATTGGTGCAAGTTAATTCGAGCGTGACAGCTTTTGAGACTCTGGTCCGGGTCGGCTGAAATTATAAGCAGGCTGAAAAACACTGTTGGTTGATTTTTTTGAGAGAAAAATACTGTTTCGGCTGAAAAAAAACAAGCTGAATAAGACGGATTATAAGTCAGATGAACAGGGCCTCTGGATGAAGGAGCGTGCAGATATTTCTTCACTACCGACTTGAAAAAATTTTCATTCATCCAACGCACAGCCTTCTGAGTTGCCGAGTCTGATAGCCCGTTCGTTTGGCTGAAAATAAGCGGCTGAAAGTACTATTAACTAATTTATTGTGAGAAAAAAAAACACTACTAGCTAACTGAAAATAAGCTACTGAAAGCTCAAAGGGAAAAGACTTTGAGATCTTTTGCTGATCCTGATCGCACTAGTACTGTTTGCCGTCCACATTATCGTCGTCCTGATACGGACAGGTGCTAGAGTACACGAGAGCTGGTCGGCTGCACTGTTTGCCGTACGGTACACGGGCGTTCTTGATCCATGTTCATGGATGATTTTTGGTACCCGTGAAATCTTCTGCCGGCAATCCTAGATTCTTGCTAAATCGTGGCATGGCAATTACGGTTACTTCGGCCTTCTAGTTCATTTGATGAGAAAAGAAAAAAAAAACAGCTCACGTAAATAGCGCTACTACCATAAGGCCATTACAGCCTGTTCGGCTGGGCTGATAAGCCGGCTAAAAAACACGGTTGGCTGATTTGTTGTGAGAGAAAAATACTGTTCTGACTAAAAAAACAAACTAAAAAAGACGGATTATAAGCCAGGTGAACAAGGCCTACATGTCGAGCTCGTCTTGGATCAATTGCTCTATATACATATGCGTACACATCCTACGACCATGAGTACTTCACCGAAATTAAAAGAACAATACTGGAGTAAATTCTAAAATAAATTCAAAGAAATACAACAATCCGAGTTAAGTCAAAACTTAAATCCAGAACTCAACCAATTTGGATTTTCGGTACTCGTGAAATCTTCCTGTGAGTTGTGACAATCCTAGATGGTTGCCAAATTATGGCATGGCAATTACGGTTACTGCTGGTACTACTAAGCTTGTGTTGATTTCGGCATGGATCATCGATCATCGATTGTTGTAGTGTTGATTTCTTCAACTCGTGTCGTGCCATTTGTTTAATCACACGTATAGTAACATACTCCGTAGTATGATTTGTAACAATCTTTTTTTGCGAAGTTAACAATCCGTTTACTTCTACTACTTGAATGATAGTATAAAGATTTCCAACGCCCGTGTCGTGTGTTTGTTTCATCTAACATTACTTGCTTTTTATACTTAGGGTGCGTTTGGGAGCGCTCGGTGGAGCGGATTCTTGAAGAGAATCACTCTCTGGCTGTCAAATAGTTTTTTCAGAGTGAAGTGGTGATTCTCTAAAATGAACTAAGAGGCTGAGAGCTGAAAAAATAGCTTCTCCTGATTCTGTGAAGTGATTTTCTATAGTGATTTTAAGACTTTAGGTTAAAGAATCAAAGAGAATTATTTTTAGTCTTAGAATCACTTCATCAGAGAATCAGGAGCGCAGCTGGAGAATCATAGCAGTGGCGGAGGTACATGGTGGTCCGGGTGGTCCATGGACCACCATGCGCAAAGCCCATGCAAGGCCCATAGATATAGGAAAATACGGATCTAAGCAGCCAATACGTCGAGCGTCCGCGGCCTTTGCTGTTTCGCGAATACGCATCGTGCGAGTGCGGCGGTTCCCATCCCTCCGCTGTGTTGCGCTTCGTAGAGTACGCATAGCGGCGGCGGCGCGCCGGCGGCACCGCAGAGTAGACCGCGACAGGCACCAGACGGCGAGCATCACTACAGCAGCCACGTGAGTTCTCTGCAGTACGTAAACCTTCAGTCAATTAGCATGTTCGTTTAGGCATGTTTCCAATTTTTTCTCCCAATCTCTCCCTAGAGCTTCAGACTAACGTATGAGTATCACGCATCAGCTATTGCTGATTTGCTGGTGGCCACTAGCCGGTGATCAGCGACAATGAATCAACGATCTACCATTAGGCATCAGACGTCCACTGGTCGCGAGCCGTAAGCTACACAAAACCTTATTTTATTCTGTGTCATTAGAATATTTTTTATCAAAGTCATTAGAATATATTATTGGACTATTTAATTTTAATTATAGGGTATGATTTTTTTCTCTATATCATTACATTATTGGAATGATGAATTGAAATGACATTTTATTCTATCGCAGACATTGAAATATGAAGAGGACTAGTGATATTGCCTCTCTTTTTCAAAAATATGAATAAAAAGAAAAAGGCTGCTTCTCCATCTCCTTCTGTGGCTGCTGCGGTTTCAGAAGAGCAATTTGAAGAACAAGCTTGTGAAAAGGGATAGAGTGATTGCAGAAAATGTGACTCCAATTTCAATGCCATCCGGTCCACCTCCAGTTGCAGAAAAGGAACCGGTTTATGATATCAGTCGGCTTCCACTTGATTCAGGGGAAAGACAATCCATTGCAAGTTATCCCGTCAATGATCAAGATGCAATGCAAAGATCATACATCCTGAAAGGCCCATTCCAACCAAATGCACATGATCGGAGATAGAGATCAGCAATTCAATTCTATATGCTTTTACAAATATCCTTGGGTTGAATATAGTATCAAGAAGGATGCAACATTTTGCTTTGTGTGCTATTTGTTTGGAAAGGAGAAAACTAAAAAAATCTGCATTTGTTGAAGGTGGTTGATGCAAATAAGGTACATAGACTCGCTGAATTTTACCCTAATGAGTTTTCAAGCTCTGACTTGTTAAGACTCGATGTGCAACATGAAAACTTTATTGATGACATGAGAAAAGATGGGTGATAGCCTTCTGGATGATTGTCTAATGACTTTTATTGAGCGGGATATCTTCTTACAATTTAATGAAGAAGAGATCATCAACACTTTCATGGCTATTAGAAGCCGCAGGTTTGACAAGTAGTGACGTACTGTTCTTCAACTATTATGGGTATGTAATATTGTTCGTCTATTTTATGAACTTTGTATGTCTTTTTTTTTCCTTAATTGCACTTTATAATTTATATACTTGTGTACCGACATGTTAAATGTATAGCATTAAAACAAATTTAGACAATGGACCAAAAAAAATTTAAACAATGGACCACCATAGCTACAAATCCTGGCTATGCCACTGAATCATAGATTAATAAACTACGTACTAGAAAGTACTAGAAACTACATGGGGCCAGGCTGTGGGAAGGAAAAATCCGAAGCCGGCAGTGGCAGAGTGCGCACCTCGAAGGCTCGAATTGAGGTATCGCACTGGCTACAATCTTGTGAGAGTACAGTAGTATACTAGAAGAGTACTACTGTGGTTTTCGTTTGTACAGTACTGCTACGATAACGATACAGCCATACAGGGATACTACGGAGGGAGTTAGGACGATGGACTTTTGTGTGCCCAGAGAGAACGGGCCTGGGAGGCGTGTAGTACGTGCTGGAAAGCATCTCGTATAGTACCTGATCTTTCTTCCACACTTTCGCTACAACCAAGCACCTGCAAGTTATCAGCCGGACTGAGAACCAGCTGGTGCGTGCTTGGTCAGCTGAGCATGCGCTCAGGCTGCCGACCCGGGTTCGAGAGTTGATATTCTGGACGGGTGCCTCACCGGGGATTTATTTCCTGATAATTTCAGATGTCTCGCACGGATGAGCCATCACGGTTATGATATGAGTTGTAGGTCTCTCTTATGCATTAGAGATGTGATTGTGTTAAGAAGTGTGTCTGTGATGTGAGTTGATTCATGGGTTCAGATACTATAATTTGTACTCAAAGGTCAAGGCAATATAAAAAGGTTATCAGGTTAAGATGTGTGTCTGTGATGTGAGTTGATTCATGGGTTCAGATACTATAATTTGTACTCGAAGGTCAAGGCAATATAAAAAGGTTATCAGCATGACTTATCAGTTATGATAACACTGTTTTTCTCTTAGAACATGTTTGTCAGCCGTAAAAATCATGAACCTCGTTGGATTCTAGATACAACATGATTTTTTTTCCATGAGACTAGGATGAAACCATCGGTTTTTCTTTTTTTCTAAATATAAAATAAAAATGTAAGAGAAGAGGAACCCATCAGTTTTTACAGCCATCGTCATTACATATACAAAACATAATCTTCTTTCAAATAAAAAATACACAGAATAGAGCAAGAGAGCAGCAGCCCAGAAGGATCGTCAACTCAGCGAGCAATTTTTTCTAGTTTCGCTTTGGCAGAATAGAGGGAAGCATCGGTTGGAAGTTGCTGAAACTTTGGAGGATGTCGTAGATTTAGCAACGGCGTTCGCTAGCTTCAAACTAGAACGTATAAGAAGAACGGCGAACTCTGCAGCTCATCTCTATGATAAGCATGCGTTGGATAGTAGGCAGCATTTTGTTTGGCTTAGCCTTCCTAGCTTCTTGCAGTCTTATCTGCAATTTGATTGTAATGACTCATCTTAAGTAATGAAAGCAAAAAAAAATTCCCATAAAAAAGGAAGGATCGTCAACTCAGCGAGTCAACAGGATAGAGCAAGGCCCAGACCATATATGTTATCTCGGGACAGCCCATCGATATCCGAAAGAAGAGCCCACGCTTTTCTTGGTTCTGCTGCTGCACGGGCCAAGCAATTCTCTGAGTTCACAATGCATGGGGACCCGTCCATACTCGCAAGATACTAGTACGGCCCATGCGGTGTTATTTACCTTTTCTTTTCCGAATCAAAGAGACAGAAAAAAGTGGCATTTCCGCCATAGTAGGGTCATTATTGGATGCCCCTAGTTCCTACAAAGTGGGATCATTGGATCCACGAGAGACGAGACGACGGCCTTGCACAAGAAGAGCACACTGCTAGCTGTCCCCCGACGCCATGATCGTCTTTGCAAACAAGTCTTACTGCCCTGGTAAGTGGTAATCCATCGGCTCCCCGTTCAGAAGCGGCAAAACTCGCAGCGTTATCCGCGTTTCCAAACGGCCGTGAAACGGAGGATACTGGGTACTGAGACACTCGCTTACTTCACCAGGGACGAAATAGTCTTCCAACAACCACGTCCACACGCATGCCGTACAATTTTGCTAGTGCTAGTGACTCTAGTGGGCAGTGGCAGACTGCCATGCCGGAGCCGGACTACGAGTGCCCGCCCATGACATGATTAGCTATCTATTCCAGAGCTCCGAATCAAGGACCGACAATGATCAATGATGCGCGTTTGATTTCCTCCGTGGGATTATGATCATTGGATCCCTATATCCTGTACAAACGTGGCCTCCAGCTCCAGATCTATCATCTCGTGGAGCCAGCAGGCAGCACGCTGCTATGCTAGCTGTAGCTGTGACTGCCTGTGAACTGTGATTCCCCCCGTCTGACCAAGGACACTTTGGCAAACAACTCCCTCCTCCTGGTAGCGGAAGGCCATCACATTCACGGATGCTCATCAGCTCATGCCATGCTCCTCCAACTCGCAGCTACCGTGCTCGCTGCTCATGCATGCCTACTCCTACAGCAAAACAAATTCCGTCTAACTTTAAGCCACAAGAGACAACAAGGAACGGGCAACCACGTCCACATGCACTCCACTGCTGGCAGCACGGCGCTACGTTCTCACGTGAGCTCCACCAGTATATCTGTCGGCTTACGGTCGTCCATACCTCGCTCAGTGCTCACTACTGCACAGAATGCAGCAGGTAGCAGATACGGTTTCTTTCTGCTAACCAAGCCACTCTGTAACAATGGTCCTGATCGATCTTTCAACCATAGGCCGGCTAGGGGCTGGTTCAGATCAACCAGAAAATTAACCAGACAGGTCTCTCAATCCACAACGTGGCCAGCCTCTCCATCCATCAAGCAAGCCTCCAAGAAAATCACGGTGACAGGGGAGGTCAGGTAGTAGTAGTACATGGTGCATTGGTGCCAATGATTAAAGGCGCCGAAAAAGAGGTTAGGACAGCAGTGCGCCCCGGTAATTTCGCAAGAAACAACCGACAGCTTTACCATGTTCTGCGACTTCTATCCAGAATCCAGATCTCCTTCCACATGGGTAAAGGAGGACTAAAGGTGCTAGCTGCCTGCCTGCCTGCCTGGATGAAGTTTCGCCTGCGACTTCACTGTGGGTGGAGACGAACGATTGCTGGATTCTGATCTGTCCGGGTTGTCATTTTACAATCATGTGCGTTTGTGTGTTGTGATCGCGAGGGAGAGGACCAACAATGCATCATCTTCTACTGAGTACGGAGTAGAGTACAGAGTACCGACAAGGTTGGTATACTGATGGA
Organism: Saccharum spontaneum; assembly: GCA_022457205.1. Classification (NCBI taxonomy): domain Eukaryota; kingdom Viridiplantae; phylum Streptophyta; class Magnoliopsida; order Poales; family Poaceae; genus Saccharum; species Saccharum spontaneum. The sequence goes on from CM039606.1 coordinate 43,730,906, forward strand.
AGCAGACATTCAGACAATACCCACCATGGTGACTGCATGCTCTGATGGGTCTAGAATAATTCAGAAGTGGACCAATGTTTGTGCCTCTGTGGACCTCCCGCATGCTCTTGTATTGTGGACGACAAGTACGGACTACTGGTTTGGAACAGTACAAGACACACAGCTCAGCTCAGTTAACAAGAATTCACAAATATCTCGTAGACGGTGATTCTTGAGCTAGCTGCAGTCTGTAGAAGAAGCGTGGCAAACGATTTACTGAACTCTTGAGCTATATCAGATACAGAGTACAAAGAAAAACAAACAAAATCTAATTCTCCTGAAAAAAAGGATCAAGCTCAAAGTGAAAGCAATGCTCAACTAACTTAACTATAGATCAAAGCACACTTACTTGATCAAGCTAAGACGCTTCGATATCTATCTATATGGGACTTATTAATTTCTATGCAGTAACTAATAATGAAATCTATTCGCATTTGCACACCAAATCAAACGCAAATCTCGCGTTTCCGCTTCAGGGGAAGCAAGCTCTTAATGGCCGCCTTCTTCTTCTCAGGCCATTGCTCCTCCTGCTGCTGCTTCTTGAGCGACGCCGCCGCCTCCTCCTCAGCCTTGGCGCGGCGCCAGCCGAGGTGCGCCGCCAGGTCCTCCACCTCCACCTTCACCACGTCCTTCCTCACCCCGATGTCGGTGACGTACCTGCCGGCGCAGTACACGCCCGCGGTGACGGCGGCCATGCCGAGCGGGCCGGCGGCCAGGAGCTTGAACGGGGTGGAGAAGAGCGCGGCCAGCGGCACGCCGACGGCGGACGCGGCCTGCCCGCTCCTCCCGATCATCCCGATCCCGCCATCGTCGTCGGCGGGGAGGAGCCCCGTCTTGCAGTAGAGCGCGAAGTCCTCGCAGTTGTTCTCGAACACGTCGTAGTCGCCGAACCCGTTCTGGAGGAGGTGCATGGCGCGGCGCACGGCGGCGTCCGAGGGGTCGGCCCGCGCGGTGGTGCAGGTCCCGCCGCGGAGTTTGGCGAGGAACGCGGCGGCGGGGACGCCGTACTCAAAGCGGTGGAGCGCGCCGCCGCGGAGGAAGCAGTCGAGGCAGGTGAGCACCACGCCGCTGTCGGGGAGCTGGAAGCCGCAGTCCGGGAAGGTCGGGCACTCATCGGTGCCCCCCTGCGAGAGGAGGAAGCTCGACACGGCGATGGCCGAGTCCAGGCCCGCCGTGCCCGCCTCCTTCTTCCGCGTGAAGTGCACCACCTTGCTGCCGCCGACGTAGATCCCTGGATGATGGACGGATGGATTCATGCAATGCAACACCTCGCGTCAGTTAAGAAGAACATGGCACGCTGGCTCGCGTATATATGATGACAACTCCACCATCGTGATCCAATCCAATTCTTAAGTAACAGCAAGCTACTAGTGAATGCATTATCATGGTTTAATGGTCAGGTTGTGATGATATGCATGTTGAGATGCAAAGTTGGATCTCAAACAATGAAACAATCATCGACATTATTCTTGCCAAATCAAAAGAATTACGGGCACGTGGAGAAGTACCCCCCACGCTGGCATGCATGCCGGCATGCCATTCCCCACACATGCCACTGCCAGTGATGATCGGATGTGCAGGAAGGACGTCCATAATGTGCGGGACAAAATGTCGGTCCCTATAGCAGTGCAGAGTGAGTGACAGGATGTGGAAGAGAGAGAGAGACCATTACGCTTCTGGATGCAGATCAATCATCAATGGTCGGTGAGGTGAGGAGACGCAAAGCAAAAGAGCCATGCATGCATGGTGACTCTCTGAGCCTCTCAGGTCTCAGCTGGAGCCTGGAGAGGTGGACAGATGCATGGAGGGTAGGCATCGCAAGGAACAAAGTCGAAAAGCATGCATCTTTGTTGGTCACCGGATCTGACGGCGACGAAGTTACTAAGATGGCGATGAGGACTCTTTGTTGAAATGGGTTTCTAATTGATACCTGGAATCATCACTTGAAGTCCGGCACAACTGATCCCGTGAGGAAGCTCATTAGTACTATGAGCAGTTGCAGAAATCCAAAGTCTAAGCTAAACGAAAAAGAAGAAAGGACAGAGCTATGAGCTGGTGAGTGGTGACCACGAGCAGAGTCATTTCTGTACGGATGCTGGATGAGAGCAGCATTCCGGCGTCAAAGAGCATTTGGATGGACGGATTCTGGCAGCGCGGAGCGGCGTATCCTACCACCGACACAGGTGCGGCTGAGCAGTACAGTACGCATGGGCGGATCTACATGGTTGGCGAGGGGTGCGGCCGCACCCACGAAAATATGAAAAACAGTAATTATGATCAAATTTTCACCATATATGTACCCCTACGGTAAAATCCTATGCACCCGTAGGCTTAGCGTACACCTCAAATTTGCTCTAGCTCCACCACTGATAATACAGAGTAGCAGTTGCAGTGATTCATTCAGCAGCAGGCCAGGAGGACGCGGCAGTTTACAGTGCAGCTGCCTTGAGCACACTTCGAGTGAACTGGGACTTGGGTGATACGGATTTACGGCTACAGGCCTCCTACCCAGCCATATGCGTGCGTACGAACAGAAAAGTTACTGCTAGGAGTAACTTGCAATGGCCACTGCAGAAATTAAGCAAGCGAGCGGATAACAACGCAGCTCCAGGCCTAGTTGAGTCTCATTGGCTCGAGACTCCAGTCTACGAGCACGTAAAAGCAGAGCAGCTACACTGAATCACGCATGGGCTGACTTCCAGCGTTCTGCGCGCGGCGGAAGTGCAGAACCAGCAAACCAACCACCGCGGAAACCAGAATCAACCGCAAACTTTCTCGCTTCCGAGTTGGGTTTCAACGACCCACCCGGAAAACGAGAATGCGGAACGCGACGGCGGCATCACTCATGAGCGCGCATAGCCGCCGTAACCGAAAGGACCGAGCGCAATTCAGCCATTATTCAGGCGTCCCCCGCGGCCGGATTGGGAAGGCGAGATGGAACTCAGAGGAATAAGACTGGAGACAGACAGTGACCAGAGGAGGAGGAGGAGGAGACGCGTCGTACCGTGGTGGGAGTAGGTGTAGCCGGCGCGCCAGGTGTAGATGTGGTCGCCGGGCTTCATCTCCGACCGCTCCACGCGGTGAGACAGCAGCCCCATCGTCGTCGTCGTCGTCGTCGTCCTCTCCCCTCAGGCGGTCAGGTTCCCGGCTGCTTCTTCCTTCGTTCCTCCTGGCCTGGGCACAGAGGCCGGCGAGCAGGGGGAGATCTTCAGCCCGCAGGCCGCAGCGTCGTGTTACACGCTGTCACATCACATCACATGGAGGCGGAAGGAGCCCGGCCACCGTGACGCGAATGAGAAGGTGAAGCGAAGGTGTCGTGGTCCGGTGGTGAGTCGTCAGCGCCTGCCCTGCATGCGGGTGCGCAACGGAAGGAGTCGCTCTTCCGTCTCTGATCTCGGTGGTTGGGCTTCCTTCCAGTGGTAGCGATCCTGGGGTTAGTTTATCTTCTGGACCGAGGTCTCGGCATGTGCGTGGATGTACCTACACTGCAGTGTGATCTGCCGTGCAGCCTGCAGCGCTCGGGATTGGCGTCTGATACGTACTCCCTCCGTCCCAAAAAAAAAAAGTGTCGTTTTAGAATTTCAGACATCTTGTTTGACCATCCGTCTTATTCAAAAATTTTTTATAAATATCATTTATTTTGTTATGACTTATTTTATCATTAGAGATCCTTTAATAATAATTTATTTATTTTATAATTTACACAAAATTTTTAAATAAGACGAATGGTCAAACACGATGTCTAAAAGTCAAAAACGTCGCTCTTTTACGGACGGAGGGAGTATATTACAAGGGCCTCGTTTAGTTCAGTGAATTGGGGAGAAAAACATTGTATCAGAATTCCTGTAGCATTTCGTTTGTATTTGGTAAAAATTATCCAAATTTTGACTAACTAGGCTTAAAATGTTCGTCTCGTAAAGTACAACAAAACTGTGCAATTAGTTTTTGATTTCATCAACATTTAGTACTTCATGCATTTGCTAATATTTTGATGTGACGGAGAATCTTCTTTTTGCATAGTAAAATTTGGGGAGAATTGGGGAACTAAACCAGGACAAGGTGATGTGTACACCATGCAGCATGCCACTAGTATTTTTTATTTACTCATCCGTTCCGGGATTCGTGTCTGATCCTGGAAGCTGATGCATACCTCTCCTCAATCCTCAGCTCAGGGCCGGTTTAGTTGAAATTTTTTTTGCAAAACAACACTGTAGCACGTTTCGTTGTTATTTGGTAATTAGTGTCCAATCATGGTCTAATTAGGCTTAAAATATTCGTCTCGTCCATTTCGTCTAAACTGTGTAATTAGTTTTATTTTTTATCTATATTTAATGCTTCACGCATGTGTTCAAAGATTCGATGTGACGGGGAATCTGAAAAATTTTACAAAATTTTCTGGGAACTAAACAGGGCCTTAGAGAAAAAAAATTTCTCACGAGTATAGTGGGAGTTGAGATTCTAAATAGGAAGTCTAAAGTTTTTAGCTAACCTCATTAAAACTTTAAACCATACAAGTGAGCTAAAATAGTCTAAAGTTTTAGCCTTTAACTTAAGTCAACTAAACATTAGACCATATGATCAAACATGGCCTTGTTTGGAGATGAAGGGAGTAGTTTTTGTCTGCTTCTTTGATTATAGTTATTCTCTCTCCATCCGTCTCCACTGTATCCTCGGCGCTGAGAAACAAAATGGTGATGTAGAAATGAACCAAGTTTTATGCAGGCTATGCTCCACACTATCATAATACCAAGTCTAAAATTTCTAGTTTTTTTTTGTTTGGTTGCAATCTTTCTGGCTTGGCAACGAAACGGGAATTTTTAATGTGCTCTGTGAGTTAGAATAAAGAGAAGCTAAAATATATATGCTTAGGATTCGAAGCAGCTACCTGTGTCGGCTCAACCAAACTCTACATATACCAAATCCTAAGCGTCCAAAATCAAACGGTCGGGCCTGAACTCGGTTGCTCTGAGCTAGGGATGGTATGGTAGCAATCAAAAGCCTCGTAGTTAGAATTGCTTTCGGTCAACCGCCTCTTAACGTTGATACAACACATGTATTCTGTGTTGCACTCATCATGCCCTTTGGATCTGGGAAATATATTATTCCTCATAATAAAGTAAAGAATCTCTTGTCCATGTTCGATGCCGTGATGATGCCCAAGTCGGGCAAAACGAAGCTCTCATGCAACAAAACCAAAAAGAGAAAAGAGAAAAGTAGCAAAGCACACAGTGATCCAGTTGCGGAGCTCGGATCAATCACCTAGGGGTGTGTTTGGTTACCTAGCTTCCTTCTAGCCTGGCTAGAAAATAAGTCAGGCTAGTTTAAGCCTGCCTCTAATAAGATAAGATGGACTTATTTAGTTGCCTACACTATCTAAGCCAGGCTAGCATCTAGTTTGTTTGGTTGGCTGGTTTGGCTACAATAGAGTCACCTCTTTTTTGGCAGGTAACTTCACCCCATTGAGGCATTTCATTTAACAAGTGTTGAGCAAAGGCAAGGACCGTGGCCGTGTTCCTGCCAGCGAGCCACAGATCGACATCGAATGAGTGGTGGCCACGGAGGACACGGTGAGCCTCTGGGTCAGCCTCATCGTCGGCGTGCCATCCAACGTGGAGCTCCAAGAAAAGTCCAGCCGCCACCCCCACCCTAGCCCGCCGATGGAATCCGCTGCCGTGGCCATCGTGACGGTGTCGTTTCCTGCGCACGGCCACATGAACCAGCTACTACACCAATCCCTGCTCCTCATCGCGCAGGGGCTCCACGTCCACTTCGCCGCACCTCCACGGTTGGGGCCCTAGCCCCGACGCTGCCCTCCCACGGCAATGCGCTTCTGCGCACTCGACGTGCCCGCGCATGAGTCCCCCAGCTTAGACCCGTCCTCCCCGGTCCCAACACACATGCAGCCGCTCTTCGAGGCCTATTGCGGCGGCGCGCAGGCCCCACTGGCCGCGCTCCTGACAGAGCTTGCCACAACCCACCGCCGCGTGCTCCTGCTCGGCCGGCAGCGACAGGGAGAGAAAAGGCGAGGAGAAGCGCGGCGGAGGACTGCATCGGATGGAGCCCTCACCGGCTACAGGAGAGTTGGGCGCGATGTTTCGGGCAGCCGCTGACTTCGCGAGCGGAGGAGCCGAGCAAAGGGAAGCGGAGGGGGTGACGGGAATTGGTCAGGACTTCGCGAGCGAGCTGGCCCAAGTTTGGCCACGGAAAAATGGAATACCACATCGTTATTCCATAGCCTCGCTAAGGCATCTAAAGTGGCTTAGTTGAGCCTGGCTACGGGCTATTTACATACATCCAAACAACTAGAAGTTAGCTTACAGAGCTTGGTTAAAAGTTAGCCACCCAACCAATAAGCCCCCGCTGACCTAACCTGGACTCCTGCTGCCTAGCGCTTTGCTGCTAGCTCTCCAAAGTCCAGAGTACGGTACAGACCGCCCCACCATGGCCTCCGGGCCAGTGTTTGTGTGTTTATACTAGGCCAACAAAAGGGCCGTTTTGTGGACTGTTCAGACAGCCTGGCCCAAGCGCGAGTGCTTCTTTTGTGGAAGGGGCCTTCATCAATAGCAGTCCAGCAATGGGCAGAGGCTATGGGCCTTCATCAACAGTAACCTACTGGAGCATTTTGCTTCCACTAGCCCATCAACAAAGCTTCTACATCCGTCAACAGAGCGAAATCTGCGCCCCGTCCCCGCGCCGACGCTCGCCCTTCTGCTATCCGGCCGTCCCCACCCGCGCTTGCGCCGCCTCCGGCCGTCCTCGCCCCACGCCGTCACGTCTCCAGACGTCTCTGCTGCGTGCGAGGAGGAGAACGCCGAGCCGCCGCCCGCTCGCATCTTCTCTGGCCACGCCGACCAGCCCAGCGTGAGAGACAGAGAGACGGAGGGAGGGCGACGACGTCTCCGCGGGACGAGCGCGTTCGCGGTTTGCCCGATCCTATTTGCGGGAGCGAGCTCATCCCGAATCTTGGCCGAATATTCCCCTCCCAGAATCGCTCCGTTCCATTTGCTCTGCAACCATCCCGATCCCCAGCACCGGCCGAACCCACCTTGTGACGTCACCCGTGAACCAGGCCCACAGATCCCGCCCGCGCGCAAAACAGCCAACGCGAGCCGTGCACCGTGTGCACCGTGCTGTCCCATTGGCAACTTGCGCGCTGCTCTGACTCGGAGAGTCGGAGTGGCCGCTACTCTACCCCACCCACACCCATCCGCCCCCACGCCTCCACAAAACCCTAGCGGGACGCCTGCCTCGCTCGCGCCGTCATCTCATCCTCCCTGATCCCCGCTGCACAGCTGCGCGACCGAGAACCGAATCCGTGAGCCATGTCGACCAGCAAGGGCGGCGCAGCCAAGGGCGGCGGAGGTTCGACCACCTCCTCCTTCCCCGTCGTCTTCCACCGTCACCGTTGGGTCGTTCGTTTGCATCTGAGCTTGCTTGGTTGCGGATTGTAGGGAAGAAGAAGGAGGTGAAGAAGGAGACGAAGCTCGGGATGGCGTATAAGAAGGACGACAACTTCGGGGAGTGGTACTCCGAGGTTGGTTAAATGTTAATTTGTTTCGCTGTGGTAGGGCCACTAGTTCCGATTTGATTCATGTTGGTAGTTCCAATTTGATTGATGTTGGTGCTGTGGTGGGATGTGCCATCATGTGCGATTACGGCGCGGGTGAAATTCGAAGGTTTTGATAGGATTGGTCTAAGAGGGTTTAGGAGAAACTCCTGTTTCAGTAACTTAAATTTTGGTCTTTGTGAACAGACACTGTTACAATTCTAGACTATAGTTCTAGACCTACTAAAATTATTGCCCAAACTACTCAGTCCACAGCAAAAGCTACAAAATTCGTCACAGCAACCACAAACTCACCCTAGTTGTGAGAAACTGGATTAGTTGGCTTAATATATTGTTTCAGGTGCAGTGGTTCCATTAATTACCGTATTCATACTGCTATTCTTTGATTGCTCTGTTTGACATGTGACAATATCTTTCCTCGAAATACAGTCCTCGTTTTTTATTTTAAATTATACCTTGTTCTTTCCATGGGGCTAATTCAGAGCATTGCTATTTGTTCCTCCAGGTTGTTGTTAACAGTGAAATGATCGAGTACTATGACATCTCTGGTTGTTATATATTGAGGCCATGGGCGATGGAGATCTGGGAGCTACTGAAAGTAAGTTTTTGCCAACACGAACTAAAAACCATAAGTCTCTTTTGTTGCCAATTCTGGAATCGCAACTATCTCAGTGCTAAAGAATAGCAACCCTTGTAACGGGAGACTTATTTTTTGTGTGGTGTAGAACTTTTCATAGCTTCTCCATAACATAAGTTCTGATCCTGAATTTGTGTAGGAAGCTATGTGTTTAGCATCAGGGGTCCTTTATGTTTTTTTCTATACATATTTGTGAAGCATAGTGACATTACTGCAATTTGATAATTGCTTTGTGATTTGGTGCAGGAATTCTTTGATGCAGAAATTAAAAAGCTGAAGCTCAAACCATATTATTTCCCTTTGTTTGTTACTGAGAATGTTCTACAGAAGGAAAAGGACCACATTGAGGGCTTTGCACCAGAGGTGTGCCTTTTACTCTTTCCTTCACATCTCCATTTCCAGATTTTCACAGTTGGATATTTGTTCAATTCTAAAAGTCAGTCTGCCCAACTATAAGATTTTCACAAGGTCACTCATGCAAAAAAAAAAGAAAGTAATATATTCTTCTTGCAGGTAGCTTGGGTTACTAAGTCAGGGAAATCTGAACTGGAAGCACCTATTGCAATCCGCCCCACAAGTGAGACTGTCATGTATCCATACTTCTCCAAATGGATAAGAAGCCACCGAGACTTACCCTTGAGGTGTAATCAATGGTGTAATGTTGTTAGATGGGAGTTTAGCAATCCTACTCCTTTCATAAGGTACATCATTCGTTGGCTTGCCAATGTAGTTATGATATTCTCCCTTCCTGCCTTATTACCTCATTTGTTGGCTTGCCATACTGTCTAACTAGCAAATTTGCATAGTTCATTGCTTGCATGTTAATGTGTTGGCGATAAGAACACGCCCAGATGGTTGCCTCACTTGTCATCTCTCAATATTTTGAAAAATCAAGGAGCTCCCATATTTCGTTTCTTCTCATAAGATAATGAAATAGCACTTTACATTGTTATTTATTCTAGAACATTTGAATAAGTGGTCCAATGGAAAGATTCATAATCAAAGTTTTGCTAGGCGGCAGGCGGAATCTAGGCGCTGACCCGTAGCCTAGGGAGTAATCAGGATTAATCGCGCCTAGGCGTTCCTAGGCGTTTTGTGTATATACTAATATACATGTATTATCTTCTAAAGAAAAAAATAAACAGCTAAATAGTGGGTCTAGATAGATAGAAAGGCCGGCCTAGATAGATAGAAAGGCCCAAGAGGCAAGGGCCCAGCCCATCTCCCACTCAGACTCCAACCCTATCCATCTCTCTGGTTCCAGCCACACCCGCAGTCTACACTCGCCCGTCCTCATCGCGCCGCCTTCTCCCGCCGCCGCCGCCGTCGCCTTCTCCGCATCCGCCGCCGCCGCCGTCGGTTCTTCTCCCTCTCCGGCATCTCTCTCTCCTCTGCACGTCCGCGCTCGCCGCCGTCCGCGCGCGCGGACGCTCCTCCACCCCCCACCAGCGCAGCCGCCGGTCCTCTCCCTCTCTGGCATCTCTGTCTCCTCTTCGCGCCCGCCGCCGCCCACGCACGCCCGCTCTCGCCGCCGCCCGCGCACGTCTGAAGCTCCTCCGCCACCAGCAACCTCCGCCGGACGCTCCTCCACCCCCCACTGGCGCCGCCGCCGAGCTGCCGCCGCCTAGGGGTCCGCCTACCCCCATAGGCGAGGCGGGCACCCTCCGACTCGCGATTAATCGCGCCTAGGCTTGCCTAGGCGAGCGCCTAGCGGAACTATGTTCATAATAAAGGCATTGGCTACTTGTCCTCAAAATTGTCGCCCTGAGTAATTAAAATGTTCAATGTGCTATTTTCGTATAGTATCCGCAACACACACCATTTGAGCTGATCCTCTTCCTTCTTATAAGTTTGAGAACTGCCTACATCTATTTTTTCACTTGGTACAGTCTTCAAAATTGAACTTTGACCATGAATTTCTCAAACTATAGTAACCATAGAAATGTACATTGGAATATGAATCTGGTGGCTCTGCTTGTGTATCACTAAACTCATTTTTGGATAGCCTAGTTGTTGGTCTAGAGTTACAAGGTTTGAATTTCGAAATGTGTGTGTGGGCGTTGTATTTTTGACCGAGAATAAATTTCATGCGCCCTTTGTTTCTGTGCATATGGCTGCACCCAGTTTTTTTTCCTGCTAAACATTCTGCAACTACTCTCTTCAGGAGCCGTGAATTTCTGTGGCAAGAGGGGCATACTGCTTTTGCGACTAAAGAAGAGGCAGATGAAGAGGTAGAAGTACATATTTTTGTACAGTTTTGATATGGTTCTGTTGTCAACTACTATTATTGTGGTGGTTTTGGTGAGTCCATTGCAAAGTATGACACTAACTATTGAGATGGTTTTCCCAGAATTAAGTTTTGAATGTTTGAAGATCTTGAGAGTCTGAAGCACAACTAACCTAATGTAGTATGTTAGATTAGGACTTTTGTTTATAGCAGTAATTTAGTTTTTATATTACATTCAATTCATCAATTGCAAACTAGTACCCTCATTTTGCATTTGGATAATTTAAAGTAAGTTTCATGCATTTATCTAGGTAGTTCTGTGCAAAAACAATTTGAGCCTCTATGATATATCAAAGGGACAGTTCAATACTGTAATAATAATCTATTTTGAGTGCATAAACATTTTTGAATGGGGAATGATCATATTTTAATCCATGATGATATTCTCAGGTTCTCCAAATATTGGAACTGTACAGAAGGATATATGAAGAATTTTTAGCAGTTCCAGTGTCCAAAGGGAGGAAAAGTGAGATGGAAAAATTTGCAGGTGGACTTTATACCACCAGTGTTGAGGTATTGATACATTCCTAAAATATTGTAGCCTTTCCTTAACTATCCTGATGAAAAAGAATATTAATTCCAGTATTTTATTGTAAATGCTTGTTGCTAAATATTGTTTTACCAGGCCTTCATTCCAAACACTGGTCGTGGCATACAAGGCGCAACCTCACATTGTCTTGGTCAAAACTTCGCCAAGATGTTTGATATCACTTTTGAGAATGAGAAGGGTGTTAGGGAAATGGTTTGGCAAAACTCTTGGGCCTACACTACCCGCTCGGTAATTCTTACACTCCTTTGATTGAAAATGAGTAATTGATGTGGGAATGGAAATGATACTTTTGTCCATAGGTAGTTGATATCTAGCAAACAAAGTGAACTGTAACATCATCCATGGACCGTTATCATGTGGAGTCACTAGTGTTCATTTAGTGTTAAGCAGTTGCACTAGCGCTATAGGATGCAAAACCAATGGTTCGTTCATTTGCACGGCATCGTAGCAATTTTAATATAGGGGAACAGCAATATACAGATTTCACCGAAGCACCCAATCTCAAGCCTTTAGACCTGCAAACCAATGGCTCAGGTCATGTTCAGTTGCACCTGATCCTGGTACCTCTTGCACCTGTAGTTCTGTTAGGTCTTTAGTACCACCTTTACTTGATCTAAATTGCTGTTTGATTTATGATTGTCGAGTGAAACCATGGAAAGTAGATACGAGTTATTCTTTGATAATATACTGAGCAAGTGTATACTTACAATTTAGTTTGAACATGTCCAATATGCCATGTCATCAGTTTGCGAGATCAAATCACTGGAGCTAACTTCTGTTTGCACCAGGTTTTGAAAACAGTTCACTAAAAGTTTCATGGTCCGGGGCTTGGATCCAGAAACCAGCAGTTGCTGGTCTATCCTTGTTACATTGCATTTTTTTCATATTGTTCTCAAAAACTCAATGGTCAAATAGAAACATGGAACCAACACATAGTCATATAATCATCATATAGAGCCTGAAACAACAAAATGTTTGCTCAAATGGTAATGCTCTCACCGAAACAATTGTTCCAGGTAGTCACTGTCATTTTCAGTTCCTTGCAGTACCTGGCTTACTGCCTTCCATTTTGCGGAACCCTTGTTCTGTAGCGTACTTTGCTTGGATGATGGTCTCATTATAGCCCTGTGCAGGTCATTGCAAGTGTAATGTTGCAACAGACCACTTAACCTATACAGAATCTAGGTTTGGAGTGGGCATGTTACGACTGCTGTTGATGGGGAATAGGGAGTATATGATAGAAGAGAGACCGGTTTTCTCCCTTCTGAGCCTCTTTTCTTTCCTTCCCCAATCTCTCCCTCCCTCTCTCCCTCCTAGAGTCAACCTAACACAGAAAAACCCCCATCCCATTTTTTGAAGGAAAAAGAAAAATCGGAAATTCTAGTGATGTCATGCCTTTTTTTTAAAAAAAAAACAACACATGTTGCATTGAAATAATGCTTTTTATTGCTCCTTGGATTTCCAGTTGCATAGTGTTCTGCACAAATTATGTTTATGCCTGTAATATATAGTAATATAGAACCTACGCCCTTGCAGATTGGAGTGATGGTGATGACACATGGTGATGACAAAGGCTTAGTATTACCACCAAAGGTGGCACCAATCCAGGTAATTGTGATTGCAGTGCCTTATAAGGATGCTGACACAACTGCCATAAAGGGAGCCTGTGAATCAACTGTTTACACACTCAATCAATCTGGGATTCGAGCGGATCAGGACACCCGTGAAAATTACTCTCCAGGTTGGAAGTATTCTCACTGGGAAATGAAAGGTGTTCCATTGAGAATTGAGATTGGTCCAAAAGATCTGGCAAACAAACAGGTACTGACTACTGATTTCTCGCAGATCACCATTCATGTTTAAATTTGGTTACATTTTTTGTTTGTTGGCTCTTGTTTTTTATATAAATTAATGTGCCACATGAATCACTCTTGTAATCTTGCTTCTTTTCACTAGGACTATCTGCAGTTAGTTAAGAGTATAATACTTTTCATAGCCTTTTAAAGATAAGCAATCTTGTTAGTTCGCTGGTTACTCTTCCCTTGTTTTATTTCATCATTGCCTTTTGCTTGTATTACCAGTAGTTCTTTGATACTACTCCCTCTGGTCTAATACGATTACCATTTTTGGACAGGCGTATAAGGATTTGAGAGTCTTCAAAACTAAAACTTGACCATAAAGTTCTCTTAAAATGTGTTACTATCATTTGATACAAAATCAATATCACATTAAAAAATATGTGAGAAATATGAACACATTGTTACAACTTTTATAGTCAAAAAAGCTTGCATACCATTTGACAAATAATTATTTGCTCAAAACATACAAAGGTTGACTTTTTCAATTGGTACTTCTTTTCTAGCTACTAACTGTCCAATCTGTGTGCCTCTGCAAAAAAGCTGCTGAGTGGCAACAATGTTCTGATTCTTATATTTGCTGCAATGTCCAAATTACTATGCTTTGTGAACTTCAATTCCCATGAGTATTTGAGAAAATTGAGTGTGAAATTATATCCTCTTCTGTTTAGGTGCGCATTGTCCGCCGGGACAACGGTGCAAAGGTTGACATTCCTGTGACCAATTTGGTTGAAGAGGTTAAAGTGTTACTGGATGAGATTCAAAAAAATCTGTTCAAAACAGCCCAAGAAAAGAGAGATGCTTGTGTTCAAGTCATCAAGACTTGGGATGAATTCACAACTGCTCTGAATAACAAAAGGTTGATCTTAGCTCCGTGGTGTGATGAGGAGGTACTTGAAGTTGTCAATTTTTTTTTCTGTCACAAAAAAAAGTTGTCAATTTTTTTTTATCAGATTTGCCTCCTGTCCTGAATTTGTTTTTCGAAATCTTGGCAACAATTAACAAATAAGGGGTATCAACACTCTTGCCACCATATACTTCTAACTGTAGAAGTAGGAGGCGGGATACATAAAAGATAATTGGGAAACTCTTAAAAGTTTGCGTCATTGTCATCACCTTTGGTCCTTGGCTTACCACAAAATTATAAGTATTTCGAAAATGTTGCTGATGAGAGACAATTGGAAGTCTATCAGTCAATGACTACCATGAACTAGCCTTTCTTGATGCTCCTTGTACCTACCAGTTCTATTGTAGTTCCGTCTGCCATGTCAGTAAATTTCTTTTCCCCATACAGGAAGTTGAGAAAGATGTGAAAGCTCGGACAAAAGGGGAACTCGGAGCTGCAAAAACATTGTGTACTCCATTTGAGCAGCCAGAACTTCCAGAAGGTATGGCTCTGTGAGGGCCTGAATGCAAGTGACCTATGGTTTTCCCTTGTTATGATCGTTGCATTTATAGTCATGCTGACCTGTCTTGTACAACCTAAATTCAGGTACCCTGTGCTTTGCATCTGGAAAGCCAGCGAAGAAGTGGTCGTTCTGGGGCCGCAGCTACTGACTGCCTTTGCTGGGTGTCTATTCGGATTCAGTTCTTGTTTCAGATACAAATCCGAAAATCCATTTACATTGTGTTTTACATCGAGTTGCAGTTTTCTTGTAATTGGCAAAAGCCATTTATTCCAGCATACATTGCTATTTGAGTTTGGATGTTGCAAGAATGAGAAGACATACATCGTTTACTGTCAGTGTGCCAGTGTTGCTATTAAGTAGGAAAAAAACGCTTAATATCTGATTACAACACATGATTCTCACCGGAATTTAACTGGACCTCTTTATCTCTGGGCAAAGTCAAATTTATCATGAAATTCCTGCCCGCATTTCACTTTGCTTGTTTCACCTTTCGGCCGGCCTTCTTTTAAGTGCTGCTGCAGCCACAGCACACAGTGTTTTGTCTCTCAGGGTCTGAAACAGGCCGCTGAAGTGGGTGCCATTCACAACAAGCGACGGTGGATACAAATGCAAAATTTTCATGAAATAACAGTTATTCAAAATATCAATGGCCAGTGACGGTGGATACAAATGCAAAAGCGAGATGCAGCCGTTAAGACAAATTGAGCTAGCCAAAAAAAAAAAAAAAACAGCAGCCGTGAACTAATTCTGGATTGGGTATTAAACTCACGCTACTCCACAGCAGTCGCGAACTAATTTTGGATTTGGGTATTAAACTCACGTTACTTGTCACGCTCGCGACAAAACAAATTGTCTAACGATAAAATAAACCATTCAACATGGCAGATGTTGCCAACGAAGCATGATTTCGTGGCACCGGTCCAATTTTTTCTCGAGTACAAAAAAAGATATTAAATAAAAAAGATTAAAAATGAAAAAAAACCCTAACCGCCAACTCCATCTACACTAACCCACGAACTGTGCAGCGGAAGACCTTTTTACATCGGACACGTGTTCCTTATCCGAGCCGCATTCCTTTTTTTATAGAAACAATCCGAGCCGTACTCCTGCGCCACCGGCCGGATTGGCTTCCTGTTCAGTTCCTTGGAACTCTCAAAAATTTTACAAGATTTTTCATCACATCGAATCTTTAAACGTATACATAAAGTATTAAATATAAATAAAAAAAATAATTAATTATATAATTTAATTATAAATTACGAGACGGATTTTTCAAACTAACTAGTCTAAGATTAAACATTAGTTACTGAATACAAACGAAAGTGTTTCTAAAACTTTACAGACCCGGCCCAAGCATCCAGTCTCACGACCGACGCCACCGCGCCACGTCTCTCTCTCAACACCTGCCCGTCCGGCCGTCCCTATTGGCTCCGCAAGTCGCCCAGACCAGATTTGCCAGAACGCAGCCTCGCACCTCGAAACCCTAGCCGCACACAGCTCTCCCCTCGCCTCGCCTCTCGCCTCACCTCACCCGCCGCGCTGCACGAGCAGACGCCATGGCCGCCGAGAACTACTGGAGGTACGCCGACGCGCGGCAGCAGCAGCAGGCGATGGTGGCCGCCGCGGCCGCCGCGGCGGGGATGGCCCCCGCGGCGACCGTCGCCGCAGCCCAGACGGTCGGTAGCGCGGCTGCTGCCATGAACCAGCAGGCCGCCGCCGCCGCCATGGCACAGCAGGCTGCTGCCGCGGCGCCGCCGCTCAAGCGCGCGCGCCCCGACTTCGGAGGTTCGTGCCCACCAGATCTTGCTTTTTGTTTGTTTGTTTGGTGGCTATATTCCCCCCTCCGATCTCCTCGTTGGCCGTGCTCTGCATAATTTTGGAGTATCTGGCTGGTTATTAGGTTCGTAATTTTAGATCCAACGTTTAGATCTGCAGGGCTGTTATGATCCAACGTTTAGGTAATTCTCCGTGCATCGGGGCTGTCTGCTATAGTTTCGGTGTGTAATAAAATTTGACCAGCTAGGTTCGTTGCACTATCTTGAGAATTGTGTCCTGGTTGACTATTCTTGAGCTAAACTTGTTGGGATTGTTGATTTGGGGAGAAAATTATGTAATGATATTGCTTAGGCATCTTTCGATTTGACTTTTATGGTGGAAAAGGATGGTGGCCATATCCTTATTTTTATTGCACAGGGCTTTTCCAATAAACAAAATGATCATTGATCTTGCACTTAGCATGTATTCCTGGATCGGTCAGTCAGATGTAGTGTATTGATTGGTCGAGTTGGGTGCTCAGGGAATATGTTGTTTATACTATTCAACTTATTAAAATAGCCGTTAAAAAGTGAAGCTTAGACTGGGAGTCTTTTGTAAGTCTGTCTTCTGTAACAAAAAATCCTGGACTTTCTGATGATTGTATTATATTGATTACATGCGATAGCTGGAGGTGAGGCTTGGGTGTAATCTTTGAATTTTTTTCTTCCATTTTTGCAGATGTATCTGGTGGGCAAGACATGACCGGATATTATCCACGTGAAACTGACAGGACAGGATACCATTCCCTTAGAGATAACGACGCAATTGGAGCATCTTATGACCGTTACTTGCGCAATGGGGTACAAACACAGTTTTTCATATTGTACTATTTTTGTTTTGTTTTGTTGTTTGCTAGAGTACAGAGTTATTGACTTGCCTTTTATCTGTGTGATAAATTCATAGATGGCCTCTGTCGGTGCCAATGACACTACTAGGGCTGCAGGGATGGGTGCTGGAATGTCTGCTGGGATGGCTGCAGGGATGGGTGCTGGAATGGGTGCAGCGATGGGTGCTGGGATGGCTGGCTATGGTGTTGATGATCGGCGTATGATGGGTGTTGGGATGGGATATGGTGGCAGACCTGAGCCTCCTCTTCCGCCGGATGCATCACCCACTCTGTATATTGAGGGCTTACCTGCAAACTGCACACGACGGGAGGTTTCACGTATCCTTCTCCAAAATCTTAGTACTGTTCTTTACTAAACTTATTTTTCTAAATGTGTCTTGCTAGCTTTGAACATTCCGTTGACTCCCTTTAAATGTCACATTCTAATGTTAGTTCTGCTTTTGTTGAGAGACTTATGGTGCTATCTTCCTTTTTTTCCTTTACACCTTCATATTGTTCATCTTCTCTAGTTTCTTTCTGTTTATATGCTTCAGTTCTTGTTTAATCCGAAGTACTGATTGGCGGTACCTGTGTATGTTGCCACTCTCTTGAAATATTTTTGTTCCTTAACCTTTGCTTCCTTAGATATATTTCGCCCATTTGTTGGTTTTCGTGAAGTGCGTCTTGTCAACAAGGAGTCCAGACATGTAAGTTAACTATGCTGCACCTTTTTACCCCATTAGAAATTTTCTGCTCTAGCAATGGATGATGCTTATCTGTCTACCTTTCTGCAGCCTGGTGGAGATCCACATGTGTTGTGTTTCGTCGATTTTGACAACCCTGCTCAGGCTACACTTGCTCTTGAAGCGTTGCAAGGTGAAACTACTTATATTTGTGGATATGGACTGTGTAGTTGTGTTGATTTCCTGATTCTTAGCTTTGGTGACTTTCAATTCTGCATGTATATGCTTGTTAAATTCTATTATGCATGTCTGCATTTGTCTATAGCTTGTCGTGAAGCTTGTTTTGAAAATTGTTAATACTTGTTTATTCCGCATCTAACTTCATGCGAACTCCGTGACATAACTTTTAAATTAGTTCACACATTAGTTATAGCAGGAAGCTGGTAGTCAGGTGGGTATTCAGCGGTAAACCCACCTATTATTTAATGCACCCTGGCTGGTGGCAACACAACTCAGCATTTCCTAACAAGCTAATATTCTTGCCGTGCATTTAATAGGACCAGTGAGTCATGAGTTTTGCGCTTTTGTGCTCTGAAGTGCACATTATGCCGTTCCCAATACATTACATCTAGGAATTGTTCCGAAGTTGAGAAACTCATGTCCAGAGTACAGAACCTAGGCACTCTTAGGTTCTACACTTCGAGCTTGCTTTGTACAAGCATCCCTGTCAATTTAATAAGATGACATTAGCATTCTGATCTACTGGATCTAAGATTTGCATTTCCATCTTGATCTGCATGGGGGAGTAGGCCTTTGGTTGAAGGCAAAAACATAACTCTTCCTATTCATGTTACGGTCCGATCTCTTGTTCACGCGACGACCTGAGCAATATAAACCATCGCGATTCGTTTTGCAGGTTATAAGTTTGACGAACACGATCGTGATTCAGCCCATTTGAGGCTGCAATTCTCACGCTTTCCTGGTCCAAGGTCAGCTGGCGGGCCTCGCGGTAGGCGTTAAGACGTGCGGACCTCGTGGTTGCCGAACCTATCGTTTATACGAGCGAACCGACTACGGCGGGCTAACGCTTCGATATGCGCTGAATTCTGGGGCGGTGGCTTTTTTCGGGGTTTGACAACTCGTTTCGTGAATGCGTGAAAGGGACAATGCAATAAGTGATATTTGGCCAAATGTTGTTAGATTGCCGTAGAATGTGTTAGGGATGGAACTTTAAGTTATTCGACATACTGTATCTGCTGCCTTAGTTATTATGGTCTACTGTAACTTCATTACCTTGCTTCACATCCGATACAATTTGAGTTTGTTATCCTGTGGATTTATATCTGTTTTGAAAATGAAAACGGGATGTTAGCCTATTTTAGTAATATATATTGCCCCATTTGTGTTTCTTGCCTATACCAAAATTGTCCAGTTTAATCTAGGACTAATGCCCTGCCTTTTTTTTCCCTAAATAAAAATATGGTTGCCTAGGAACTGTGGTGTAATCCCCTGACACCCTTAGTTAAGCATGAAAGGAGGTCAGGGGGCTACTGTGCCTATTTCTGACTTTATTTTTGACGGCTAAGGTACTCTAAGATCAGCTGTACTAAATGGGTAATAGTTGCTGATTAGAACTTTGATAGTGAACTTTTGAAATTTTTGTTGGCATTAATAAATCTGAGTACTTTTTTCTTAAAGAAGCAAAGTGTTTTTCCTAAGTTTGATGTTGTTGGTGTTGATCCCAGTTAGGCAGTTAGTGTGAACTGCTTTGGAGCTTTGGGGTATCTGTAGCAATTTGTGAGAAATAACACAAAACTGATAGATTTGATCAAGATGCGAAGTTGTGATACATTCTGGGAGGAGGTAGTGTTTAGATTTGCATGTGTTTCTAAACTGCAAATAACATGGACTTGTGTTTCTAAACTTGCAAATAACATTCTGGGAGGAGGTAGAAGTTGTTTGCATATAGTGAACTAATTTATGTTGCAGCAATGCCATTCCAATCCTGACTCCATAAGCAGCATCAAAGTAGCTATGCACTGTTCTGTCATGCATCTGTACTCAGGTAATACAAAGTTTAGTTGTGTTCCTGATTAAAAAAAAGTTTAGTTGTGTTCAAATGCATTGAAATGGTCTCCTCTAGAACATGTAATTTTTTGTTTAATCTATTTAATCTAGATCCCTTGTTACTTGGGAAGTCTTTTGTTCCTCCTAAAGATGTACATGTCAAATGGTATTATTCGTATTCATTCTCATATGGTTATGATAAATATGCTTATTGCTTCTTAATTGGTGGAATGTTTTACAAATGCTTTACATGATGTGTTGAAACTGGCTGTGCAATTTATTTAGCATATAGGTACGCTTATTCCTTTACAGTTTTTATATGCATGGTCTTCGCTTTTTGTAATTGATTGAATTCCCTACTTATGTGCTGGTTAGATGTGTTTTGCACGTCGCTCTTGCCGGTTTGCGATTGCTTCAACGTTTCTGCTTCAGTCTGTATGGGCGTTTGCATGTCTGCTGCGCCGTGAACGTTTTTGCATCAGCCGTGAGTTATTGCATTGCTCCATTTTATTTATGATATATAAGCACACAGGTGTTTGCCGGCAGTGTGAATCTTCATACTAAAAGGTTTTGTGTATTCTTCCCGAGTGGTTCTGAGCTGCTGATCTCGAGTTCTGGGTGTCTGTTTCGACAACAAGCAGGCAGCAGCATTATAGACAAGACTTCGATTTGTTACAGGTTTATAGCTTAAAGTACCCCGTATTTAAAGTTGCGCCAAGATAACTGGACCGTAATGGCTACAATCGCTCTTGAATTTAGCTTGGGCCCACTGGTTCCCTTCCGATTTCTGACGCTGCGCTCGCTCTCTATACCTCTACACGCGGTAGCGTGATAGGTGGCTTGGTTTCGAGCTATGCTAAGATTTTCGCACGACTGCACGAGACGGTATTTCACTCTTAATAAAACGCACTGACGGTACCCTGTGCTCATTTGAGTACTGCTCCTCTGTTTCAAATTATAAGTCGCATTGATTTTTTGGTTCATTTATTTTACAATGTATCTAGACATATTATTATATTTAGATGCATAGCAAAATATATGTACCAAAAAAGTCAAAACGACTTATAATTTGGAACGGAGAGAGTATAAATTATGAAAAAAATGGTTGTTTAATTATTTATATGCCGTTGACCCACCATTTTAGATATGCTCCAATTACGAAGGTGAAGAGTAACTAGGCGATCTCTAAACTATTCTTGAGTTCCCATCTAGGTCCTTAAAACTTGTGAAATTGCACTTTGGGTCTCTTATTCTATCGTAATGTGTCGTCTCATTCAAATCGCGCTACGTTGATTTGCTAGTGCACCAGTTCTGTAAGGACAAATGACACCAAATGTTGGGTGAGAACTTTGCAAATTGGCCCTGGTACTTGTTCAGGTTGAATAAGCCCCTTCGTCGTCTCTATTTGACTCAGTCTCTCTTCCTCCTTTGTTTCTCATCCTCTATTCAACCCCTCTCTCTTCCTTCTCTTTTTCTCGTCTCGTGTTCATCTTTGATGCCAAACACTACCCCCAAATCAATAGCTTGAACCCGTCCACCGTGCTCCAAATTGGGATCCCTAGTACCCGCATTTGTGGAGTGGGGTAAACGACTAGGGGAATCGTGTGTGTTGTCATTTAGGCGCAGGACTAATGGGAAGCCACCGTTGATTACTGGCCTAGATTGCAATTGCAGGCAAATTGTTGAGTTAAGGTTAAGGAGCCATGGTCGACTGTTCAAAACTTCTACATGGCCCAGACACAGGCTAAGTTGAACTAAAGAACTCTTCTCCAAATAAGCTATGGTAACTACGTTGTGTTCTTTTGATGTAATGTGACTTGAATGCAGCAAGATAGAACCTCCGGCCCATTTTGGCAGCGGGAGGAAAGTTACTTATATGCTTTGAAGGATAGCTGAGGAAAAGGAGAACATTTTTGCACTGCGACGACAGAGGAAGCACGTGGAGGCGGGGAATTCTTAGTTGTGATACTCAAATTAAAACTTCGGTGGTTTTAGGTTATGAATAACTTTGGTTGTAGATTGCCTTTTGTCTATGCTAGGCATAGTTGTTCTTGGGATGTTGCTGGCTGTGGTGATGGAGAAGAAATAAATGTTTGGTGTAATGTATTATAAAGAGTACTTCAATGTAAATGTCAACTAGTTGCAAATGTAACAAGAGTACGCTGTTCAAGCTTAGCAGATTGTACGTTGTCTAATTGCTGCGAAAAAAGCCCGACCTGATCAATGCATCGAACATCCTCCACATAATTTCCGACCTATATAACGGCCCAACCCAGAAAAACCTAAACACAACCCCTGCCAGAAATAGCCTGACATAATCTGTTTGACGTGTTCATTGGGTGGTCATGAGCTAAAAATTAAGTCGAGGTTCTTTTCCGGTCTAGCCCGACGTGATTTGCCCCAGTGTTTAGATAGGTTTACTGTGTGCTGCAAGGGTATGCGGCCATGCGGGAGGGCAAGCTTGGTCGTCAGTGCTGAGTCAGGAGATGTGTAGCTCACAGACCATGGCTGAATTTAGCACTTTTTGTTGATGCCAAACAACCTATATAAAATATATAAATATAAATCCTTTAGTAAAACATGGTTGCTTATCAAAATTTATGTTATATAAAAATGGAGTTGTTTTTGATGATCTTGGTGATCGTAGTGGATGCCGTCGGAGTCCAAGAGGCAACCGAGAGAGCGTGGCATTTGGTGAAGGTGTGGTCACTGGAGACAAGGCCATGCAAGAAGAGGCGGACCCGCTGAAGTGGTCGACCCGGCGGAGGGAGGTAGAAGGCACGGGACTAGCACAACAGAATCAGTAGCCATCCAACAATATTTTTCTCTCATAATAAACCAACGAACAATACTTTCAACCACGATAAACCAGTGAAACAGGTGTAGGACCGTAATTGGGCTGGACCAGGTCGTCTTCTCCTTACCGGCTCACCCAGCTTTCTTGGGCGGCAAATCCGAGTGCGCTGACCAACAAGAATTTTTTTTTATTATTAGCCCAAATTTGAAACAAATTTTGAATTTAACCCGTGTTTAAATTTTTTTTAAATCTAACCCGTTTGGCTCCGCCACCATGCATGGCGGGGCAAATGCACTGAACCCCGCCATGCATGGTGGCGGGGTGCATGGCCCACGTGGCAAGCCGACGTGGCAGGCACCCGGGCGTACCCCGCCATGATCGGTGGCGGGGTAGGCCAAACCCGCCACCCATCATGGCGCGGCGCGGCGTAAATATAAGCCGCGCCCCGCCACGCCCGCTCGGCCGACTCCCACACCTCACCCGCGCCTCCACCGTCTCCCGCGCCGTCCCGCCGCCGTAGCCGCCGCCGGAGCCGCCGCGCTCGCCCGGAGCTCCTTCCCCGCGCCCCGGCCGCCCCGGCCGCGCCCCGCCGCGCCCCGCAGCGTCCGGCCGCTCCCCGCCGCGCCCCGCCGCAACGCCGCCGCCGCGCCGTCGCTTAGCCGCCGCCGCGGCCGCCGCGCTGCCGCAGCCGCCGGCCGCGCTGCCGCGCCGTCTCCCGCGCCCCCGGCGCCGCGGCCCCGGCGACCGCGCCCTCGGCCGTGTCTCCGGCAGCCGTTCCCGCGCCGCCACCTCGGCCGCGGACCGTTGCACCCCGCCGCCCGGGCAACCTCGTCACGCCGCCGCAACCCGATTTACGGTAATTTTTTTTACTTTGTCGTTTCAATTATTTATTTGTAGTAAATATTATTAAGTTTGTATTATATATTTAGTTAATTATTTATTATTCATTGTAGTAAACGATTATTTAGTTATTGAATTATTTATTTAGTTAATTATTTATTATTGAACAATAGTTATTTAGTTAGTTATTGAATTATTTATTTAGTTAATTATTTATTATTGAACAATAGTTATTTAGTTAGTTATTGAATTATTTTGTTAGTTATTTAGTTATTTAGTTAGTTAACGATGATTTGTTATTGACGATGTTATTGATAGTTAGTTAATATTGGTTTGTAGTTAATGGGTTCGTATTAGTTATTTAGTTATTAGTTAATTAGTTAACAATTATTAGTTATTCGGATTTTATTAGGTAATATTAGTTATTTAGTTACGTAGCTATTAGTTATTTAGTTATTAGGTAATATTAGTTATTTAGTTATTTAGTTAGTTAACGATGATTTGTTATTGACGATATTATTGATAGTTAGTTAATATTGGTTTGTAGTTAATGGGTTCGTATTAGTTATTTAGTTATTAGTTAATTAGTTAACGATTATTAGTTATTCGGATTCTATTAGGTAATATTAGTTATTTAGTTAGTTATGTAGTAATTAGTGGTACCATAATGGTCAGTTGATAATCAGATGTCAAATCGTTTTGTAGATGGATTACGGTGTAAGAGTTTTTTACGGAGAAGTGTTAGAGAGAGGATTGCCAGTTTGAGGATATGTATGAAGAATTGGAATGGTTTGATGGCACCCCTAGCTTCCGCGATCTATGTGACTTTTTTTGAGTTTGAAGTTTGGCGAGGCTTTCACACTAAAGGGTAGGTTCGATGTTGGAAAGAAATAGGCACACTATGTGATGATGGACTTGTGCAACCAAGCAGAGTGGTCCCGATACAATAGGGTCATCCAAGGTTCGAATGTCAGCATGACTGAGTTGGTGCTGGAGAATGTTGAGAATGAGGAGCCGTCCTTGGATAGTGATACTCTAGGAGATTGTGGTGTGCAGATGCAACAAACTATGGAGAGTATGGACTTGGATGGTAATTTGACGCAGGAGCGGGTTTATTCTCCTCCCGTTGGTCATATAAGCAATGATTTTGATGTAGACGAGTTTGAACAGGAGGAGGAGGCGGCAGCGGAGGAAATGATTGGTGATGATGTTAGCACTGATTCTGACGATTCAGGAAATGAGGAAGGAGGTCCACATGCCATGCGAGCATCGGTTGAAGCCATGCCCTCTGGAGGTGCACCTGCCATGTGTACACCAGTTCATGGCATGCCCTCAGGAGTACCGCTTGAGGTACTTCATGGCATGCAGAGTCAGGGCACATTAGCCACCGGTTATCCAGATGATGGAGGTGAATATGAAGGATGGAGCAGGGTTAGGAAGCCACAACAATACGTTGCACCACCCTCTTATACATCGGCAGAGCTTACACAGCTTGAGGGAGGCTGGCTTGCCTTTTACCGGTGTGCCAAATTATAACGATGTAAGTATGTCGCATATGGCAGTTGTGACACGGGTTTGCAGATGTGTAAGGAATCATTGTACAACCATAAAAATTTAATACTGAGGAAGTGAATGCATTTCAATACGATGTCGGAGATGAAGTTGTTCCTTCAGGACTATGCTGTGTATCATCATAGGCCTTACACGGTTTGACATTCTGACAAGGAGGTAAAATTCCACATATTATGTAAGGCTGGATTCCCGTGCTCGTGGAAGTTGAATGCACGAAAGAGCCGAGTGATGGTAAGTGGAAGGTAACTTCGGTGGACA